>NW_019060410.1:217214-257684 GCF_000696155.1 Zootermopsis nevadensis
AACCCGGAAGACCATTGTCAACATCTTTACCGCGTGAATATCCTAAACCGCACAGAAATTAGTTTTATATTGTACTTAGGATGTTAGTGACAGCATGTGGGTTTGAACCTGGTGCATTTTGAACGTGTCTTGTATTCTGACCACTGAAAGTCTGTTTTTAACTTGTTATTTGTGTTTCCTACCACAAAACACAGTGCTAAGGGCCTGCGAAAATAACTACACTGGAAACATAAATTAAGATTTGAAAGTAACGTTATAGTTGGCATACGAGATTAATGATCGTTCGCATAAAATCATAGGTTATTGCAATACAATGGCTGAACTTTATGAAGATATTTTTCAGTAAATGCAGACATTCGATAATGGGTGACAAGATTAATGAAGGTTTCTTGGTGCCATTAGAAGAACACTTTATCCTTCATATGTCACAACTCTGCGCAATGCACATCTCACACGGACAATGGTCTGACTCTGTTCCGTGTTTTGGCTTTAGCTTTCCCTCTCCCTATAACGAGAAACATTAGGTATAGTGTGTGTAAAAATGTGGTTTCTACACAAGGATTTCTGTAATTATAATAGTGATTGGGGTGGAATGAGACTAAGTCACCTTATTCTGCGATCTCAGATTAGCCAATTGTAATATCGACTATCTTCAAATAGATTCTTATGATGTTTTAAAAATAAGGCTGTTTTCAAAGACAACTATTTCTGTTTATAAAGGTTTCCTATATTTGTTTAAAATGTCTGTTTATTTAACGATCTTTTTAATTACTTAGGCAATAGAATTGTTACTTACATTGTAATGCTCGGTTTTCAGGATCTTGGAATGATACGGAAATAGATGGATACCTCAACGTTTTTCTACAAAAGTCTAGGAACTGAAGTTATAAGATGTAGAAGAATGAGGAGAATAAGCAAGGTAGGTAACTAACTCATTTGGTTACTTTTACTGTGCTACATCTTGGTATTCAGTATGTTTCCACTATGTTAGCGACAGAATAGAAGAAACATTGACATGACCTACTGTATTTACGGTTTGGAATCATGGTATTACGTTCTTGTGGCACGGATATCCATACACACTGTCAACTGGTCTTGTTTCCTGTGCCAGATTGTGTACCGTTATGCATCAAGTAATCTGAAGCATATCGTCTTGGCTCGCTGTAGATGAAGCTGTTCCAAGCTGGGTGTTTAAAAAGTTTTCATGAGAGCGGTGTTCCTCATCCGCATTAATAAATCTCTTTGCCTCTTAAAAATTCTGAAGAAACTACAAACAAATGAGTAAATGAGTTAATTCTGAATTTGATGTGTATGTTTTTTCGAACTAATTATCACAGATAGAGTATTTTTACGCAACTGATGACATCACAGATTACGCTGCAAAGTCTAAATGTGTTCTTTGAATTTTTGTGAATTCGTGAAATTTATTACATATCCAGAAATGTTTCAAACAAATGTAGAGTTAAAATGGAGAATATTATTTTCACGGCAAACCAACAACTTCTTAGAGAAATGGTAACTTTGATTGTAGTTCCATGCAAACTACATATTACTTTGGGCCTAAAAATAATAATTTTATATACCACCCATTTTTAACCACTTTACCTTATCGACAAAAAATGTTTGGTACTGTTTCGTTCTTTAAATTTTGTATAAAATCAGTTTAGAAATTTGATTAGTGTCAAGTAAAGAATTATTGAAACAGTGGTCGACTCTTACTGGGTAATTAATTGCTTCAGGCATCTAGGCCCAAATGAGTTATTGTTTTTGTTGCGAAAATAATAAAATTAAAATAAATTGTTATAAAATAATTACGAAAACATCTTATTTGTTATTTCGCATGTCACTCCAGGAAAAGTCACATTATCCAAGCGAAGTTTATTATTTTCATTGTTAGTAAAATTATTTTATTATGTACCCAAGTTTCGTTATCATAAATTAATTAGGTTCCTGCTCGAACCACTACGGCACTACTGTCGCGTGATTTAAAAAAGGCTAATATTACGTAACGAAGTTTTGTAACGCCATTAAAAAATGAAACACGAACTTTTAAATTCCGATCCGCATGTTCGGGTTCATAAATAACTCACTTCTGATAATGCACGTCTCTGTAGCCAGAGTTATTCAACCAGTGACAGGCACGATCCACCGAAAAGAAAATGTGTTCCCCGTTGAAACAGCGGGAGTTGAAATGAAGAAGAGAGACGTAAATAATGAGTAGGAAGTTAGGGATAAGAACTTACGGACTGGCAGTAAAATATACTTGAAATGTAGCTGGATGTAACACGTAACACAGGCATTTAGAAATTAGAATTCATTGTTTAATTGGTTTATTTAGTTATTCTTGATCAACTGAAAAGATTAATTAGCGCCGAGTAATTCGAAATGTTATTTATTTAGAATGGGAGCCGTAGTGTTCTGTTGTGAAGAGGCGGTACTGAGGAAAATAAATACATTCTAATTTGATATAATTGACCTGTGGGTCCAGATTCTTATCATAAATTTTCTGATTAAGTATTTTGTTTGTTATTTTATAGCACTGTTTCAACTGCGGAGGTTGTGGAGCTTTTAATGGTGAAAAAAAGTGATAGTTTCTTCGGTTAGATGTCTCAGTATTGACCTGTAGATGGTAAGGAAAATATCCGAGACTGGAACCGGGTTTCTCTGAATGCAGGTAAGGTGCTCTTAACCGACTTGAATATGTCAGTTTATTTATGGTTTATTCAATGTTTCGGTAGTAGGCTCTGCCGCCATCGTCAGGTGATTGTCATTATACTGACATAGTTTTTTCTTTATTTTTAATGTTATGATGCCTCGGGTGGGGATCAAACCAGAAATATTTTGATCACATATCACTTGACCAGGATCGGGCCGTAAAGCTCTGTCAGCATGTCTTAAGAGGACCAGTTATCAGGAGACGGGAAAAGGACCAAACCCCGAACCTCTGTGTGTATCGTATATATATGATCATTAAAAAGTATGCTTTAGTTTAAATATAATTTATCAACAAATTCTCGACGCAGATAAATAATTGTGTTGTTTAATTTGCCGTCAATGGTAACATCCTCATTGTTTCATAAGATGGCGTACAAAATAACACTTCCTTGGACATTTTGGATATGAATGTTCTTGGGCGCCATATTCTCACGATTTTAACTTCCGCGATTAATTTTTGAGGCGTCTGAAACAACGTGTTCAAAAACAACGACCAAACCACTACACAGTTGATAAAGTGTAAGAAGAAATTTCATGTCGTCATTAGAATTACTGAATTCGCTCCAAGCAGAACAGTTGCCAGTTTCTAACGTCGGCTGCAACCGTTGTTGGATGCCAGTGGTTCACACACATTGAGCATGTTTTCCATTAATAGATTAGAATAATTATTCTCCCTTGTTTATTGTAATAATTAATATCAGAATATATATGTAGTTTAAACTGGAGCATGTCTTTTGATATACCCGGTACACATGGCAGAACGAAGATGTAAGGGATCTTCTCGACAACGCGCGGACTTCCAGAGAACACTTGGACATAAAAGGGAGGATCTTAAAGAAACGGATTGAGAGACTGGGCTAGATTCATGTGGCTCGTGTATGGGTATCAATGGTGTGATGTTAGCACGTTAACGAACCTTTGGAGTTTATAAAAGGCGGGAAATTTCTTCGCAAGAAGGACTTTTTACTTTGCGGAGTTTTCGTGAAGCGTGTTTCCTCTGGGGTAGTGTCAGATTAGCGTTTGGAGAGTTCAGGTAACAAGTTTTGTTTTTGAAGTTTTCGTGGCCATGCCTTTAACAGAAAAGACATCCGTGTGCCTTCCTTATCCTCTCTCCAGATAAATAAATCATTGCCACCTCCACATCGATCAATCGACGTTCCATTGTCTCTAAACCAGATTCCACAATGAATCAACCAACCATTCTTCCATACTCTGTTCCCATTCTAAACTCATAAGAATTGCAACAACCATGAGCGAAAAACGTTTAAAAAGAATTGCAAATGGATAAAGGAAAAGTGGAAGAAAGAAAATAACATTTGAAGTAAGAAATAAGAATGAGATATATGAAGGGAGAAGGGAAGTTGTAAGAATGAAATTGAGAGGTAAGGCAGGAGGATAATAAATACGCATTGAAGGAAAGGAAGGGTTAAAAATGAATGTGAAGAGAAATATGGAATTAAAGATGGGAATAAGGACGGTTAGAAAGAAATAAACGATAATGGGAAACTGCTCTTTTTCTCTCCGTTTCTGTGCACAAAAGAATCCTGTGTGATTCTGACTGTCAACAATTCTATCGTCTTCTCCAACTACTCCAAAACATTCTAAAATAGGACCCTACTGCTGCACCGGCAATTTTAAAAACACTGGTTCGTTATTCATCACCACTACCATCATCACTTGTCAGCGCCTTCCTCGTCCCATATCAGCGAGCTGGGTAATGTAGCGGTAACTCTGAATTCATTTGTATCCGGGCTGCAAATAGTCTGAATCTCGGCCGAGACACCGGGCATCCTGACAAGTTTTAGTTTCTTTACCCCATTTCCTTCAGGCAAATTCCGGGATAATGTAGGTATCATTTGAGGTTTTCACAACGGTGAGCCGCGATTTATCACCCTGAAGACGGAGGCAGTATGACCTCTAAAACGTTGGTAAACATCTACAATACTACACGGCGCAACAACCCAGAACGCAGAAATCTTCGGGATAATGTAATTTGAATTAGACCACAACCATATCCTATCCAATTCATGATTCCTTAATTATTCGATGCAGTAATTATAATCTGAGATTTTATATAAATGTCAAATAAACCATAAACAAACACATAAACAAATAACACGTGTAAATTCAGTGTTTAAATTAACGAAAGAGCCATAATCAGTCACTAACCTCGATCCACGTTACTAGCATGTATCATAATTAAAATTAGTCGTCAGTGGCCAAACACCGTTTCACGTATATCGGAAATCAACGAAACAAACAGGGAATATTTATCGCCAGTCTCCGATCGCTGGTAATTCCTGTTTCCCTTGACACACATTATGAGCCTTGAGGGAAAGTTGCCTTCAATGTGAGAACATGAAATCACTACGGGGTAGTCAAAACACACGTGTAAATACACTGAGTTCTTTTGGCAGCGCAACCGTAAATTATGAGTCGGCCCGACTAACCGGGAGTGGCGCCTGTCATAATCCTGATTGCGCGCTGGCAAAAGAAAGACGGAGAAAAAACTAAGTTTATATTTGTACACAGTTAATCTTGTTATGTCGCAGCGCAAGGTGTGGGGGCCCAGTGTCGCGTCGGTCTGTCTGTCGCATCACCTCACTATACAGTAGCGTCTCACTGCGCCGCTGGTCTGTCACTGCATTGCTTGGGAGGGCACAAACAGAACCAGTCTTATATCTTAGGCGTTCTTCACTAATGCTATGAAATCCATCTTTGACGTGGTCTTTCAGAATCTCTTTTTCTCTACCAAAAGGCCTGTTTCGGAATTCGTATTGTTATTTTTAATGTTATTTTTGTTCTTATTCCTAGTTTTTAGTTTTTGTTATTGTAATTTCTGTGTTATTGTTGTTATTTCACTGCTATTTTGCTTCAACATTGACCTCGGTTTACGTTAGTGCAGCAATGAACTAAGATGACATTAGTGCAACAGTGGTCTAAGACACAGTGTTTCCCTTTTATATGATTGCTGCATTTGTTGTTTCCTTGATCTCCCTCCTGATGTCAACGCCCGTGACGTGGCGTGAAGAATACCTTTGGAATGTCTGTGTACTCCAAAGAGTACACATTTTTAATCTTGTTTTTGTAGGGTTTATCAAATAAAACTGCATGTGCTGTCGTCTTCCAAAACAGGTTCTTGTTTATGTATGTGAAAGAATTTTTGTATCCTCATGTCCGCGAAGGACTATTCTAATTCTGTGGATAATGTGAGAAATGTAGACGAAACTTGGGCCAAAACGACTTTATTGATATATACGTACGCTGATCTTACTATGACCCTGGGATAAATAGTGAGGTTGAAGACTCTAAACAGGTCTACCGTACATATTGTACACTTTAATAAGAGCGAAAGATTATATTCCATTTAAGGAGCTACACAGGATAACGTTCTTTGCTACTTTGCATCTCGAATTCATCTTTATGCTCATTTGCCGGAAATTCGAGTGTGTTCTTACAAAGTTGATCATCCTACAGATACCACGCTGTTCATAATCTGAAAGTATTTTTAATGGAATTTTGTTAAATACTGAGAGTATCGAAAAAAAATTCAAATAAAAATTGTATCTTAATTTATGTATCATTATGTACAACAATCCGTTTTAATAAACCTATAAGTAAATTCGTATTTCAGCTTTCTGCTTGTTGAGACTAATAAAAACTCAAGACTAATTTCACACAAGATTTGGTATAAACCCTCTTAGGCCTACACCAAATTTAATATAAATCCATTTATTAGTTTCAGAGACGAAACTCACGAAACGACACATTACCCTGGTGATACTAATATAATACCACTTAAATTCACAAGACATTTTAAGTTACATTCGATATTTGTCCAACTGCTCAAATACTTAGTTATATTTTATCTGTAATCTACATTTATCTCTACATATATGATAAAAAAGCGTCTTAAGTGAAACTGTTAACTGTACCAGAGGGCAAAAATGTAACTGTAATTTGTGAGGATGAACTGTTCAGTTGTTAGAGAGTCTCAATGTTTTGCTTAGTAATTTTGTTAATTTGTTGCTATGCATCTAATACAGTTACTTGACTGACAACTAAGTATCTCTTTGTTTCTTTTACCTTTCGTTGATGTCCGAATGGTCGGCGTGGATTCTTTCGCAAGTGCGCCATCTTGTGACGTCACAGAGGCCACGGTCAGAACAAATGTGTCAGCTCAGTATACTGATGATGTTAAATTGTGGAATTTCTGTCCGAAGGATTTCTGAAGAATATAAATTTGTCTCTGGTGTCATTGGATTCTATGGATGCAGTAATACGTTGTGTACTACTATACGATTATGATTAAGACACTTCACAACACGAATTCCACAATACTTTGGTCACAATTCTATCGCTGTCACTTCCATTTACGGCATATATTCTTTCTCTATGTATAAACACTTTGATTGAGAGTGAATTTTCAGTAAGCACCATTTATAGCATGCAAGTAATATTTTAAACGAAAGCTGAAATATAATTACAATTGCCACTTATAAATGAACAACACTTCGAGACGTCAGTGAACTTTTCGTAACTGTCGTTTTGCTGTCCTGATTTGGTAACTCGAAAGTAAAGTTACTGTATTTTTTACTCATGGCAGCAAATGCTGAATTTCACATTCAGAAAGAACAAAATCACACGCTCTACAAGTTCTCTGGCTGTATGCACTTTAATTCCCAACTGAACTCATTACAGAAACATGTCTTCTTCATGTAAACGTAACTTCTGAAAAGGGTGAGAAAGTTTCTTTTGCCTGTTAAGAGACGTTCACGCACCAACCGAGAGTCGACGTCATGAAGTTGAAATCGAAGGCAAAACAGAAGCAAGAGTTAAAGAAAATAGTAAGAAACGGAGACATAAAACATGAGCGTCGGAAGCAATACATAGAACGGATGCCAAAAGCCTTAGCCCAGATCAAACGCTAAAAATAAATGGTTGGAGAATTTAAAACCCCTGTGTGACGCAGGGCGTTCTGAGTGACATCTGGTAGCGCGTATCGAGGTTTCGTAGAATACTGCATGATTCATGCCCTTAGAAATATTGCCTTTAAAGTGGCAATTTGAAATTATCGAACTAAAAAAGACGATATTTCATGTCATCCTGCGTAAATATAAAGTCATACAAGAACTTTTTGCTTATGTCTCAAGAAATGCCCAAGAATATCTGGATGAACAGTACTGAAATCTGTAAATATTTGCAGATATTTTAATGCAACGTTCATATTTTATTTTGTTTCCTTTAGCTACCACTGCAGTGAGTTTTGCCATATAAACTGATACGACCTATGTGGAAAGCAACTTGGCGTTAAGAATTCTCACAGATGATTGTACGCCACACAATATGTTTATCTTGTTGAGGCTTGCGAGGTGTGTCTTGAAATTTTTTTAATATCTGAACGATGTCACAAATTTGCGTCTTCAAATAAAGTAATGTCCCTAATAAGTAGAAGTTTTTAGAAGTTATAAATGGACATTAATTTTTATGTTTTATTTATGATTGTGAAGTTGCACGATTATAATTTGAATTCCGGTCGTAATAGTATATAGTCTACTATGCTCCTTTAATAATTAATAACTGCATTTATCCCATAGAGTGTATTTGTGCGTTTCGTATGATTTTTTTGAATAAAAATCTATTATTTATTTAAATTGCATTGACCAATCTGATCTTTGTAATGGAGACGAGTTGTGTACGAATCAGTCACTCCATAAAACTTATCAGTAAAAGTGTATTAATGTAAAATATGTTTCGTGTTAAATTATGCAACATTTATCTGAACGAAAGGTTAGGTCAATAATTCAATTATTACCTGAGCAGCCGACATTCGCCTTTTTAGAAGGGTCAGAGACCGAGTAACAGCGTTATCGCCCGCCCATACCCACTTTTCCCACACGTCACAAACATTTTGATATACTGTCACGTTATATTTTGATCAATATGCTGCAGTGTTTCTGGGGCTGTTTGTACGTTAAACAGAATTACAGGCCTCTGCTATAGAAATATAGAAAGTGGTTCTTATAGAATACGTATGCGAAGGAAAGAGGTGAAATACCACAGTAAGTAAAATAAATGGTTATGAGCTAGAAGACCCAGATTCGATTCGCGGCAGAGGTAAGATTGTTCTCTGCGTAACCGCATCAAAATCTGTTCTGGGTCTCACCCAGTCCCGAGTCTAGCAGTCTCGGTAGGCGTAAAGCATATTAAGGACTGGCGGATTTAATTTAGCCTTCGCCGTTCCAGAGCGGCAACTTCTACGTTACTGCTGTTAGGCGTTTAGTCTAGACATTGGGCGCGCATCTAATGAGCATTAATGAATCATTACAGTTCATGCAGCTATTCACTGTGCAGTGTTGAGGTCAAGTGGTTAGCCGCCCCCTTTAGTATTAGGGTAATTCAGGATTAGATTCTCGGACCGTAAGTCGGCTTCTGATTGGGATTTCTGTCTGTATGTTCTGCGTTTTTGCTCCATGTAGATTCGTACAGTCTCTTCTTTAAACCTTCAGCCTTTGGGCATTGTCATGAAAAGTACAATACGCTGTTCTACGCACTAAAGATGTGGGCACATGTAAATACATTTATATATTATTTTATTTAAATCTTGTCCGTCTAATCACAATAAATTCTTATTAAATATTAAAATATTACAATAATTAACATTTAAAATATTTAAATATTTTAAATGTTAATTATAATATATATTTATTATATCACAATATGACGCAACTTTACCATCTCATAGATAAATTTAATAAATAATCAAAATATCAATATCGACCTTTTTTATTATTGAAAGAGGACAGACAGGAAATTTTTGTTTCGTTTTTCAAAACGTCCGGTTACAATGACCATGTTATTTAAGTCGTGGGTCTTGATCGTCGGAACATGGTAACATGGGTTCAGATTTTAGTCAAGGTGTGGTTGTGCGCGCTGTCCAGTGTACGTACAGGCTGTGCAGTGACCTCATCGCTCGTCCAAGGAGTCGTAATTTCAGAAATCATTATGAATAGAAACAATAAGATTATTGCCGCATTTCTTGGAGAAAGGTACTCAGTACTTATTATATGAGTCGGCACGAAGTTTCTGTACATTCCAAGCTTATTTAACAACCCTATATCAAATCACTAATTTTCCTAACATAACTCACATTATTGATAATGATTACTTATTAAATTAGTACGGAACGCTGGATCAAGGGATAACAATTAGGAGGGAGGTACGCAGTTCGAATATCGATCGGGTTATCGGCTATCCTCGCCGTGTTTTCGATGTTTTTCTCGGTATCTTTAGATATAGTGCTTGTAAGTATGATAAGACTTCTAAAATGTTAACCTGTTTGCCAACTGTGGTCATTTTATCGTTAAGCCATCGCTTGTAAAATACCGTGTCTTACCTAAATGGTACAGAAATGTCGGATAATATGGAAGTCAACTCAGTTTACGATATTATTAAATTACGAAGAAAGTACAGTACAGCATCAAATGAAAAATCTCATAACAAATTATAATATTTAGTAGTGCGTCGTGGGTGTTCGTGATTCGTTTCGCTACATGCTGAATTGCCTGTTGGTAAAATGGAGGGTTCAGAAACGGCACGTCGAATAAAAAGGACTTTTCGAACAACCGAAGATTAGCTAGGTGTGGTGCCTTTAGGACAGTATGTTAACTTTAGTTCTTGTGACGCTAATTGAAGAGATTGTTTATCATTCATCTGAAGATGCGAAGTTGTGTATATCCATTTTTCGAACCCATGCGGAAATGCTGCTCGCTAATAATAAAAATACTGACTGAGAAAATTGGAAACCTACGACAACTGGGTTACAAACTAGGGACCCTCTTAGCACGTGGCCTGTTTAATAACCAGAATAATAATACGAAGGTACAATTTTAGTTTTGTTGGTTTTAATATGTCTCTGTCGGTGTAATTTCATTCCTGGAAATTTGAATTCGGCCTTCTTTATTTATTTTTAATAGTCTTGCGAGAAAAATTTTGTGGTTTCAACGACTCTGTCAGTAGCCCATATTGTATAGCGATGGCTGAATAATGAATTGGAAACGATGTGGAAGGAAACGGTCATTGGCTTATTTAAATAATTATCTCTGCATTTGCCTTGGAGCACTGAGGAGAACCACGAAAAGCTCCTGTCTTCGGGCAAAACCCGGGACTTAACGAATGTCGAATTACGCTTTTTCGGTGTTACGGAAAGCTATATTTGACGGTTACACATGAAGTTTGAAATATATACATTTGTTACGTTTGTTCTGTTATTTCAAATGCCATTTTTTCATTTCGCCTTTCGGCATCGGATGTCATTGTTTTCGCGTAAATCAATACCTTATTTAGCTACTAACAAACACAGATTCCAATAACGTCCTCATAGATGGCAGAACGAGCGTTGTCATAGCTACCCTTAGTTCGGGCATCTACCGCTTGATGTCGCGTGCCTCTGTAGCCTCGTGTGGATGTGTTGCAGGAATCAATTCAGTTTTATTTTATAGCCAAGTACGATGGTGCTATTGCAATGCCACGTGTTTCGTAAGTGAGGGGGTCGAGGGGGGCATGATCTGTACTAGGAGGTCGGCCGTGTCACATACATCCTCCTCTGTAAGGGGCATTGCGACATCTTCGGAGGGGAACATGATTCCTCAAACATTACCACATGTACACCATTACTGCCACTACCTACCGGATGCTGCAGGAGGGGCATAATCACTGCTAGTTAAAAATAGTTCGCTCTATTTTATGAACGCATGTGCGTGCTTGTGTTTGCAAGCGCGCGTGTGTGTGTCTAACCCAGGAGGTACTCGCCTCACGACACTGCTCACCTCCACGACGGAATTCCGGAGTTTCAATGCAAGAAGCAAGTTCACGCCCGGTTTCCTTTGTTTCTTGGGCGACTTCAGGTTTGTTTCCATTACTGTGCTGTCCTAAAAACAGCAATGAATCCGAAAGCAATATAGTAACTTGTGATAAGGGGGAACTATAGCCGATTACATTTTTGTGGATAAACCAGCAAGGGATAAATGCTACGCACAACTGGGATAAGATAATGTAAAAATTTGACTTTTAGAGATATCGTTTGTGTTAGAATGCAACGGATGAGGTGGATGGAGATTTAGGTATCGGAAAGTAGGATTTGTCTGTGCAAGGGGCATAGGTCTTAGAAGTTTAGGAAAGGAGAGCTGTTTTTTGGAATTCCTAGCAAATCAGGCTTTTTGATATGTTAGAGAATATATGCAGATATGATAACACAATTTGGACGTGAAAATAATTGCTGGTTGTATGAAGATGTACGGAGGGGACATCGGCTGTAGTCCCTACTGACAAAATCCTATGCTATGATGTGAACTGTAGGCCCTAAGAGGCGATCATACTTCGATTGCAATTTCTGGGCTTGTGCCCTGACACCGGTGATACGAGTATATTGACAAGTTGAGTAACCTTAACTTTCAACTGCTTGACTCTGTAGTGTGTGGT
Organism: Zootermopsis nevadensis; assembly: GCF_000696155.1. Next base: position 229,410 of record NW_019060410.1, read on the forward strand.
TAGTTATTAAATGGGATTCTAATCGCGGAGATCTGGGTTTAGTCACAGGGCAGTGGAATATAAAATGGACATAAATAGCATTAAGGCAGAATTCTTTCTGGATACTTCGGGTTTTCCCTGTGTATCGTTTTTCTACTAGCGGGTATGCGTAAAATTTATGTGTAAACGTCCCTGAACTAACACAGTTGAATAGAGCCCCTCTTGATAAGCCGATATAAGCTCAGACAATGAAATTTCTCAGCTACTTAATGAACTTGAAGGTTCGTTGCCATGTTCATAAGAACCTGCTGCTTATCATTATCCTGAGCCAGATAATGCATTCCACATACTCACGTCCTGTTAATCTGAGGTATTCTTTAAATGTCCTGAGTTGTCTCTTCTCTTCAACTTTGCCGGCTAAAATATTGTTTTTCATGTTTCCCGTGCGTGCTACAAGGCATGCCCAGCTATTTTATAATTTTTTGTGCTAGGTGCCTGATAATCGAACACGTTATCAGAACATCGATCCTCAGTTGGGTGTGCCAATTTTAATTTGGCAGGTGACGTTCATTTCACCTTTTATGACATTGACGATATTGATGATGGCTGGCAATGCTACTTGTATTTTAATCTAGGGTCTGATGTTAATTATCCAGAGTTTTGACATTTTATAGTTGAGAGAAGGGAAATGCGTGGGGAAATCCGATCAGAATCCTCCTGGTCTTGAACCCGAGACCACCAACACTGAAGGACAGCACCAGGTTTCAGTTTTTAATTGTTTTAACATTTCACTCCCACATTTCAATTTATAACGTCATTATAAAAAGAAACAGAAATTGTATGAGTTAAATTAAAGACGTAATAAATGTATAATAACGAAGTCACTTACAGCATCCATAATAAAGCATCCTGAAGAGTCAGAGTGGAATCGTCTGAAATGAATATTTCGAGGTGTTTAGGGCTAAACGGACTGCGTGCCAAATAAAACAGAGAAACGATGAAAGAAAAAGAAATCGTTGTGCAGAGAGTAGTAAACAAAGTGTCGCGAAAACAAGTGATCCACGGCTGGACACCAACTAGTAGATGTGGAGGAGGAATAACGAACAAACACGGCCCTCGCAAATTTATAAAGCTTCTGGGGAAGACGCTCGGGGTTTTCTTAAAATAGGCTGCAGGCTACTGAAATGATGGAGTAACTTTAATATTCTGTAACACATTCGTATTTCACTATCATAATTGGCTCATGAAAGTAAGTACATTGCAAGAAACAAACCTTGAATTGCTTTTAGTTATCATTACAGGCTATCGAACATAATTCTATCACTAGACGTCGTAGAGCTGTCAGTAAGACGCGATGTACATTTGCTTACAGAGGAAGTTAAATGTTAAATACCGATGACGATAACGAAACATATTATCTGATATGGAGTAACTGCGATTGTACACAGTGACAAAATATTACCGAAAATATATTTGGGCCTCTCAGATCAGAGACGGATCGCAGCTCAGAGCCCCTGATCAAAAGTGTTATTAAGCGTTTGTAAAATATAACTGTGATTCTTGCACAGTTTGAATCAAAATTAAATTTGATGGATAAATTGTAGTATAATTTAGTCAGATAGCTTATGGGGTGGAATTCAGACTTATTACCTGTAGGGCGGTTGACCTGTGTAGTGGGTAGACCTGCTAGGGGTTCCTCCCCTGGGGATAAATCGACCGAAACACTTATATTCAGTTAGAGCTGAGCTTTGGAATGCGTGAAGGCGTGGTTCTCTCGAAGTTGTATAGTTAGTGAGGTGCGACAAGACAACTTTTTTGGTTGCGCATTGCCAAGTCGTGGAGTGCGTACGCGCAAGTAGCTTATACTGTGCATTGCGCGGGTACAGTGTCGCTCTGAAAACATCAGGTAGTTTTAGCGGTTGACGATGGAAAGTGTTCCCAGTGATTCGACAGATGGTGGACGGAAAAATATCCGTTGTCAGGGTTGGGAAGAAATTTTCAGTGTATACTCATTCATTAACCTCGAAGAAATAGGAGAAAACTCCTTTAAAACTGTGATGGGCGTGATGAAGAACTTTATTCCTAATAGGAATGTTGTGTTTAACGTCATTGACATTATAACAATAGCGGAAGAAAAACTCAGCTCTGTGAACAAAGCGAAAAGGGCAGTCCGATGAAATACATGGAAAACGATTATATGATACAGTCACGATAGACAGACTATGATAACAGTTCCAGTGCCATTGAGTTAACCAGCTATGTACTATTGAACTGAAGACAGTAACCAGCTCACTCACTACTCTGTTGTATATAAAATAGTTCGGCATTATGAAATCAATTCAGTAGGAGAACCTATTTGACACGTGGTTACCTGCTGTGTTTATTTTTTAAAAAAGTTTATTCTAAACCACAGTAAAATAAATAAAATCCGTGGGATGTACTTGACTCAGATGTTTTTTGAACAAGTAGTAGCGTGCTGCTGTCTGTTCGTTAACTTCTTTGCCTGCAGGCAAGAGCAGCTTTTGTGATACCTAACAAAATGTAATCGCATGGAACCTGCGTGCCATACTTCAACAGATGAGTGATTGCGTTAAATACGAAGATAAATACACTACGTACGAAAGACGACCGATGAGTGATTTAAAGGCCGGTGTTTGAGAGATTGAAGAACAAGGCACAGTCGGTTTGGATATGACATAATTAGGTGTTTGAGATTGCGGAAGAATCCTTAGCTATGTGCAGAGTGAAGATGCTGGCCAACATTGCATTAGCTGTCTTGTTGCCGTATCCCTACGCGACACAATAATATTTATTTTGGATCTGTTTGTGTGATTGGCCCCGAGGCTTGAGGGAGAATTAGACACGCGATATAATTAAGTTCAGCCATCTTCGTGATCGGGGACACGGGCTCGAAAACAATCTTTCTGAAAACGCCATTACTATATCGGTTCGCTACAGAAGAATTTCCATTGGACGTTGGCTCTTGTCTGCATAAATGATAGGTTGAAGGAATTCTCATGGGCTGTTCTGTCTTAGTTTTAAGGTACAAGAGGTCCATTAGATACAGTTAGAAATTTGTATTGGAATTTGTGAACGTATGTTAGTTTCGTTGTACACAACTACTGTAGGGTAAGTCGGTGCCAGTTGGACAATAAGAATGTGAACTTCGTTTATAAGTAACTGGTGTCCAATACGCGGTTTGTAAGTAGATAAATCCTGAAACAAATCCAAAAATTCTGTTTTATCCCTGGACTTTACTGATTTGTTAAAATTGTTAACAATTACTCAACAGATCCTACAGCAGGGTCTGTTGGGCACACTGAATAAATAAAGATTCTCCAAAGAATAGGATAAAATTGTAGCCAGTTTAATCATGAATGTATTATGTTTGATACATTGTCGTACTATCCACCGACTTACGTTAGGACTTCGCATGCCTTGTAGACTAATTTCTTCGTTCACTTTCCACCAAAGCGTGGCTCGTGATACGAAGTCTGACACTTCTAAACCTGTAAAGGTTTCACAGGCAAAAGTGAATATGTCCACTGACCCTGATCACGGCAAATCGCCCTTCTATATGATTTTGCTTTCACTTTTTTTTTTTTGGGGGGGGGGGGGTTTTATTTGTTATCTTTCAACTTCCTTGCTTTAATTCGTTTTGTGACTTTAAAATCTAAGACTTGGAATTGGGTATACAAGTGTTTGAGGGTCTAGAACCAGAGGTTGTAGGTCTCGTTTCTCTACAAGTTCACAGAAAGACGTCCAGCGTCTATAAAAGTCTTCGGTTTGTAATTGTAATATGTGTAATTGATCTTTTAATTATTATCAAAGTGGTCAGATATGGGAAGATGTGTTGGGCGGGGCTCATAGTATCATAGGAGATATCAGAAATGCATATAAAGGTTTTAGTCAAAATACGTGAAGGTAAGATACAACTTGGAAGACCTAAGTGTAGATCGGTGAAAATATTGAACGTGTCTTAAAGAAGTAGGATGTGAGGATGTATATTGGCTCCGTATAGAAAGTAGTGGCACGCTGTTGTGGAAACGGTAATGAACCTTTTGGTTCCATAAAATGCGAGGAATTTCCTGACCTGCAGAGGGAGTGTTCCCCTCGTACGTACTTTGTTTCATGGAGTTAGTTTACATCGTCTTTATGAGCAGCTGGAAGGACGAAACTTTACAACAGTGTGTGTTTTCGTTCGGTGAAAAGAAAAAATGAGGTTTCAGCCACATTACGCAGTACTGTATACGGGTTATAGACATCACGCTCAGTGGAATGTACGGTTTCCTGAATTCAAGGGCACGGAGTTGCCCATTACGAAGAAGAAAACATTTTGACTTGCTTGTTCAACTTCTTAGCCCTGAGGCTGCTTTTAACGAAGACCGACAGATTGTTTTTATTTTATTTTACTGTATGCACCGTTCTTTTATTTTCAGACGTTAAACGACTTCATTGAATCACTTTATTTTTTATTGATTTTTACTGCTAATCAATTAACATTGTCACCTATACCAGTGGCCGTTGCTGAAATCGAATCTGGGTCGTTAAACAAGAAAATTAAAGGCAGCTGTCGTCTGGGTTGTAGCGACGTCTACCAACGTTTCAGAGGTCCTTGCTGTCATCATCATCAGAGCGATGAGGCTTATCGGCGCTACAACCCAGAAAACTCACCTCAAATCCTACTAACAAAATTAAAGCGTATTTCATAATAATTTATATAAATTCGAGTACGTTCCTACATTTCAATTGTATATTTATTATTTAGTTTTTATTAATTAATATTTTAGATGATTTATAAGATTGTTGGATTAAAATTTTGACCTTGTCAGGCCTAATACCCATGGAAAAATATGTAAATATTATTGGCAAGGATTTGGTAAAGAAACCCTACGTTTCTAGCATGTAACTTAGAATTACATGCAAAAACAAGCTCCAGATTCGTCAAGTTATAAAGCCACATGTAATTGTTTCTGCTTATTTTTTTTATTAAATTGTTTCGTTGTGCCTTTTCACGTTTCAAGGACTACGAATATGATTAATGTGATGTTTGTGTTAATTTTCAAGCACTTCAAGGCAAAATGGATGGACAACGTGGAACAAACTCTCATGAACTATTACCGCTTTTATAATCAAACACTAAAACGATATATATGTCGACTGAGAACATATGGAAGGAATAAATTCAGTGGCCTCGGAACGTGCTTTTCTGTCTAGTCCTCGCCATGGAAAAAGAATACTGCAACACGCTGTGGTCACGGTAATCATTTCAGAAACCCGAAAAGGAATTGTTTAAAAACCGTGCACTTTCTTCATTTCTGTAGGCCTGCTGTCGTCGGTGCATGCACCCACGATAAAGTTGTCGGACCGAGGTCTCACCCCCCCCCCTTCCCTCAATGCAGAGTCACTGTCAAACATCCCCCGCACCACTCATTCCTATAGCCCTACTGTACGTAAGTATGTACACACTCTTTAACATCCTTCTGTTCGGAAAGCAACGTGCATTTATTCCAGCGAAATTATCTTTCGTCAGCGATAAAAGGAACACGGGTGACCGTTTGAATGAAGTTGGATTTATGTGTCAAACTAAAATGTGTAGACTAACCGATTACTTATTCAATTAATTAACGGGCCACGAAAATGTGTAATGCTTTGATTGACTGCTGACTGATCTACACTAAATCATTGTCTGAATGGTTGGGTAAATTCTTATGACAATGACTTACTGATTAACGAATTGACTAACTCACAAAGTAAGAGAATGATTGAGGGAATGAGTAATTACTGGTTAGGTGTTAGACTTATTGATTTTGGAAGGCCCTAAAAATGTAACAGCCCCAAATCTAAGGTCTGTCGTTTAATATGATTCACGTTCTCATTTCCCTAAAACACGTCTATTCGATCATAATGCACAAGATCTCATTCTTCCAACACTATGAAGTGTGTAAGCTATGAAATTTCGCGTTTTGTCTCTCCTGTGCAGTCGGACATAAAACATTGAAAAGCAGTGCGTTCACTGATGAAGTTTAACGCAACTGCCACTTCCGGCACACGGCTTGGACTGCGTGACTTACCGTCAAGCGCTACAAGGTTATCCTGATACGAGTGAAGTATCAATCCATAAAAAGAATAAAATGTACGCACCTATCGGGAGCCGGAAAGTCACAATTGCATTCAACTTTATCAATGAACGTACTGTGTATTTCTGCTATTGCACATATTAAAATTCATTATAAATTATAATATTGTCCTACGAGTCGTTTTCAGACACTTGCAATGTATGTTATTCCGTCAGAAGAGACGTCTTCCTTCTCAGCTATGCAAAGAACGTTGGATATAAAAGGCATAAAAGACAGCTTAAAAGTATGTACAGAACAGGAAGTGTGAAAGATGAGAAATAACTGATAACTTCCTGCTTCCGAAAATTCAGTACAGCTCAAATACAGTTCCGTCTTTGTGAGGGTTTGAGCGTGGGATTGGATAGCAGATTATAAAACCATTAATATTTGAGATAGGATCTTAAATCACTCTGCTGTCAGGTATTTAACATTTGCTAGAAGATCAGTGCCATCTTGAGAAACGCGACAGGTTTATTAGCTTAAAAATACTGGCTGCTAGAAGCGTTGTCACCGTCCCTGGAGCGCCCAGTGATTGTCGTAGCTCATTCAGAAGTCGTTCTTCGGCCCGTTGAAGGTTCATTATACCCATCGGTCTCCTGATTATGAAACTCCGTGACAGTGACTGATCCATTACACCCCAGCGTTCTGCACATCGGCTATTGTCTGAGGTAACCTATGTTTGATATACACGACGTATACGTACGAGTACGTAGTTGGCTATATTTAGTCTTCAGGCGATGGGTTGTCGTTCGATTTTTCAGTTATGAACGTTATTCAGCGTAGAATGGTTGGACATCTGAGAATAATGAACTGGAAGCAGTCGTAGCTTGTTTCAAGGTACTGAGGGAAACCTCGAAAAAACATCAGTCAAGAGAGTAGGACTTCTTAAAGAAACTCTAACATAGGTCCTTCAGAATACGACAAATTATTGCTAAATACTATACCACTCAAAGATTACTTCCTTCTGGGATAATGCTCCGTGTATTCTCATAGAAATGTACTTAAGTTTAATAGGTGTTTACTGCCTCCATCATCAGGGAGATGGCGCTGGTGATGAAGGCAGTAAGCTCTTCTGCGCAATAGCCCAGAAGTCATCTTCAAACTCGTCACCGGGAGAACCTGAAATCTCACTAGCTACTTCTTTCGGCGGTCTGCTGGTCAGAGGAGTCAATTCCGAATACAGCCACGGATGTGACAAAAGTAAATTTTGCAATTAAGAGTGATCAAATTGTCCGTCAGTATAGAAGAATCACCTCCATCCGGGTGTTCCAGCTTCCAAAATGTCGTGCATGTTAATTATAATCGAAGACAGTGGACGTCGTATATAATTGCTGTGTAATCCACTATCTTTGTGTTTGATGTGACTCTGTTTTGTCACTATTTTTCCCTCTTTGTTTTGTCAATTCCTATGTACGATGGAGTTCCCACTGTACCTAAGAAGCGTATAGGGAGCGTGGAGGCAAATTCCGACTTATTTCTTATCATCGCAATAGACAGATATTAATACTAGTGACCTGTTTCGATCTCTCGCCATATTACCTGTCCGCAGATGATTTTGTCCATAGCGAGTGCATCTTCGTTATTATCTTTGTAGACCTCTCATGTTTGACGATAAACATTCTCCAGTTCTGTAATACTACGTTATATTCCTGGTAAGTATACGCAGAAATCCAGTTTACTGTGAATATTTTTACCACGAATGAGTTAGCAGGTGTGGAAAGTGTGTGTCTAAAATGTAGAAAGCTAGTTATCTAATCGAACCGGTTCTGAATTCCTGTTAGCCGCGTGGGGTAATATACATTATTTTCTACCAACCTGTGAAATATAAATTTCCCGCGTGTGTTCTAGTACTTGTTCCAAGTAGTGCAGCCTCCTCTGGAGGAACTGGTTTACCTCGGATGTAATGGTCTGTACAAGTAATTTCAATCTCATGCAGTATTATTGACCTCAAGAACTCCGCTCACCTCCCCACTACATCTCCCACCGGTCCCATACGAATATTTTTAGGCGTACGTAATACAAATCAAATTTCGAAACCAGAATTGTTGTTGTATAAAATATTATCTTTTTATTGGCCTTTTTGTGTGTAAAGCGTTGATCTTGAAACTAAACAGCTACCCACGTTCTGAAGGAATGTTGGATGGAAAAAGTGTTGTAATGAACGTAGTTGGACTGGAGTGTCCTAAGATCGGTTTTGCTCTATAGGTTGCATTGCCGTTTAGCTTCATATTTAGCATGTTTGTCTTGCGAGACAATTCAATGCGAAGTGACAATTGCCAAAATTCAATACAGATATCTTTATACAAACCTTCTTTATTATAATATAACATTAATGAAATTTATCCGTATTGATATCCAAATAAATGCACATTTCTTATCAGAAGCAGTGCGTAAAGAGTTGAAGGATGAACGGAAGGCAACAAAAGAAATAAGTACAGATTAAACAAGAATTGAAAGAAATAAAAGAAATTTACAATGCGTGCTTCTCAGTAACAGTGTAATATACAGATGTAATATGAATATTTGGCTTGAGATTTGGATCTTAAACACATAAATATGTGCCGTGTGCACTAATAGTGGGTTTGTTTGTACTTGTGTTAAACGGAAATAAATCTTCGAAACTCTTGGATTTACGTCGTAAAGAAATTTTACAGTAATTTAATAACTTTAGACAAACGTTTAGAGAGGTAGCGTCGCTTGTTCAGCGGTGTTGTTGTGGCGTAAAGTCTTGACATTGATATCGTTCGCGTTAGATAGTATGTCGGTGTGCCTGATGTCTAGAATTTAGATGAAGGGATAGAAACAAAGGAACATCGTTTTTGTGGTCTGCTTCAAGGAATTAAAGCATTTTCTTCCAGGAACTGAGTTTCGCCGCAATTTCTTTCACAAAGAAAATCAACTTGGGGAATGAATTTAAATTATTTATTTGTTTGATTTCTTGTGATTTCTTAAAACGACGCTGTCAATATTTCAGACGTTTTTCCTCGAATGATAGTACGATTAATGAAATGGAAAAGAGATAGAAAAGGTCGTGGCCTAATTTAAGGCAGGTAAATTATTTAAATATTTTCCTGGAAAGACTTAGGAAAACCACAAAAAGTATCAGTCATGATAGCCGGTATCCGGGCCTAGATTTAAACCCAGGACCTCTAGAATACGAACCAGGAGTGCTAATAACTCGGTGTTGGGGAGCGAAGTCAAGATCTAGAATATGTAGCCCTAACTAGCATAGTAACGTTCTTTGCCAGCGGATTTCTTGTCCTTAAACTTCTACGTGTAAACCGATGCCACTGCCCTCAAAGTTTCTGTTTCGATCTTGGTTTATTTAGTGACGCTTTGTCAACTGGAATTTGAACACCAATCTCAGCAATTTGTCGTCATGGTACATGATAGGCACTTATATCTTTACGTGAGCAATATGGTTCATCTACATCATACAGCTTGAAGAAGGTTGAGGGCCAGACACAACACAAATATGTATGTACCTTTATAATAGCTCAAACGTCGATCTGTTGTAAAAATGACTAACGAATAAGAAGACACACTGTTCTTGTTTATTGTCAAGACATACAGCCCGAGTCTAAGTCATGATTTCCACATTTATAAGGCAGTAATTTAAAATAACCGTTAAACTTGGGGAAGCACCGCATTTATCAAAACGGCTCACAGACTTTTCACTGATCACTGCTTCTTTACTTACTGTTAGTTTTGCTAGTGTGTGATTCCAGCGTAGGAATAAATGCTGGATAGAATATCTCACAGGTACCGACTAAACAATGACATAATTGCCAAACGTTTATTTAATCCAGTTTAGTTTTATCATATTCTGTTATTATGGTTGAATTACGTTTGTAGAAGTAACATTTGACATGGAGACTGATGTTTTCACAACTAGTAGTAACGTTACGTGATTCTTAGTGGAGGGGGATGAGCTGGTGCTAAAGTCAACTCACAAAGTTGGTGGGATGACGTGTGATAGAAGGTGAGTGACCAGCTTCACGCTCTTGTCACTTTACCCCGGGGAAAGAGCTCTGGGTATACGAGGCTAGGAGGACAGCAGAATTAATCTGTGCGTGTTGGCGACGACAGAAATACCTGCTTCTGCCAACGGTCGAGCCCGTAGCCAGTTACTTTATCTACTGAGCTGATGTGGCTTCTTAGTTACGTAGGTGATGCGGAGAACTATGAATGATATATGACTGAAAGGCTGGAAAAGGGAAGCGGTCTTGTGTTTTAAGATACTGTTTAGGTACAGATATATTAGGTCAGAAAGTAATTTAGGAAACCTCCGTGTTCACATTATACCTTGCCACAAATAGGAACAGCGTGTACCATTCAAATGGCTCTTAAAAGAACAAGGTGTGAGAATGTGGCTCTGAATAGAAATCAGTGGTGGATTTCGGTGAACATTTTAATGACCCTTCGGACTCCACAAAAGCGAGACTTTCTTGTCAAGCTGAGCGACTGTTAGTTTCTTAAAGTGACTGCTTCGCGAAGTTGGATTACATAGGCGGGACTCAAATTATCTGTGACGTTACGAAGAGCTGGTTTAGTTAAAGTTGTGAACGATGCGCAATCAATTGTTGACGTCAGCTACTTTTAGCCGCTATCAGAAGTAGGACCACCGGGCGATCCAGTGATCAGAATCGAGTTGAAAGAACCAGAGGAATGTCGTAACACTGACGGTAGGAGAACTGATGGTGGGGCGGTGTCTCTTTCACCAGGTCTGGTCCCCACTCCGAGTGACCCAGGGGCCCTTCTGTCACACTCTCAATACATCTACGTGTACACGCCTTAGGCTCATGCATGACTTAACTCCATGGCGCACCATCTTTCTTGAAGAGTTTATTATTAAATGTGGTTCAAAGGTTTGTCTTACTGATAAAGCTATGCCGTTGTATCTTGTCTTGAGTTAGTTAAATTCAGTTCACAGCCCCATTTCATCTAATTTTTCCATCAACCCTCATTTTACTAATTGATTTCTACCCTTCAGTTTTTCAGACTGATACTTTCGTTTCCTCCATGTCTTTTAGTTATTACATTCATCTAATCCTGGTTGACTTAAACGAAACTGTATCGACTGTAGGTCCCAGGTCGTCGTGGTCTTGTCTCCACGTGAATGCTGGAATATTTCCGTATTCACGATTTGTGATTATCTTCCGGGGTAATTCGGTATTATTCGAGAAAACCGATACAGCTAAATAACTTCGTTACATAACTTAAGAATCGATATTCTACAATTTTTGTCTTCTACTCCAAAAATCAAGTTCTAGTTCCGACACAGACTACCCGTTACGAAGTCTGTGTTTTGTTTTCTTGTGTTCCCATACTGTCGTTTTAAATTCGTAATTATCCGGTGCTCTGCGTCGCGTAGGCTTATCCGTCACTCCAGATATATCAGGTACTTGGTCCGTTACTACAGTGTAGTGTGTCGTGGGTTGCAGCCTCGTAGGCGCTCCAAAACAGCATCTTCATGATTACGGAATTAATGTGTTACGTTTGACCGAGTGAGTACGGTGGGTGAACTCTGACCTCATTTTCTTATTTTGTTGGAGCTGGGATTATTTTCCTCTCGCATTGCGTTACTGTAGTATGTGTCATCATCGTTAACATCACTATCTGGATCAGGGGATTGCAAATTGCGCATCGCGCGTGGCCGGAATCGTTATAGCGAATTGACCAAATGAAAGAAACTATTTTAGATAAACCTCTCTAATATGCAGTTTGTCAATTTGTTTTGTTATTGATTACCATAACATTAAATATCAGTTCATCTCAATCTCCTTGATTTGATCGCCCTGAAAATATTTGGGGAAAAGTACAAATTATTAACCCCCCACACTGTGTGCACATTTTAATGCATCTTATGCATCTTCCATCTTCGGTCCAGATATTTTTCTCAGCACTCTCAATCTTCGAACCATGACAGTGATTTTTATGTTAGTTTCTACATTTCTTAGCATTGCAGTTCGTTAAATGCAACTGGGAACGGAATGTTAGACGCGCGAGAAGTTATTCTGTCATTGCTGTGGGGAGAGAGTGAGTTCAGCTCTGGGTTTTACCACGCCCTGTGTGAGCTGGAGCGATGAATTCAACAACTTCCCAAAGTGCTTCTAAATACGGCGACTCATAGCAGTGAAGTGCGTAAAGAATAGTACGCACAGCGACTGCGTGACGGGCAGACTCACGCACTCATTATACGCCGGTAGCTGATTCCAGAAATAAGTTGGCTTGTGAAGACAACAGCAGAACATAGACGAACAAGAAAACCTCAACAGCAATGGTTATTTTTATTACGTGCTTTTTCTCGTCGTTCCGAATTACATTTTCCTGCAGTTTTAATCGAAAAATAAAATGTATTCCAAGATTTTAGGTTTCTGTGGAGGTGTGAAACTGTAGATTGTAGGTTTATGGGTTGTGGCACCATGTTGTCTTTTAGGTACCTACCATAGGTTCGGAGGAACGCATCGACTTCTTCTATTTCAGGGTATCCAGCTTATATGGCGTCACTGCCCAATATCCACACTTAAGATATTTCGATTATGTTTATGGAATACAGTCTTTTAGTCCTTTTATATAAAACGTTTAGTAAATGCTATTTTAAATAAACGTATGTTTTTAAAAATTCAAGGTAAAAAGAATAACATACCAGAGAAATGTTACCATTTAAGATACTTAACGTGACTGTTTCAATTGCAAACAGTATATTTTTACTTTCATTGTTGGTTCAGTGGTAGTTTATTAGATTAAATTCAAGCAATGAAAATGATTATTAAGAATTAGTAATGAAATTACTAAGGTAAGGAATGTTGCATTGCTGTAACATTGTACGATTGTGTTGATGCAAGTTTGATATTCAAAGGTTAAGGGATCCATTCCGACAACGTTAAATGATCTGGTAAATACTTAAAAAATTTAAAACGAAGGTGTCTGTCTTTTGGGTTAAATTTTTAGACATCTGACCGTATAATGACAACGATTTGCTTGAAGGCTAAATTAGATCCAGTTATAAAGTTGTCGAGTTCATTTAGTATTCTATATCTCCGACAGTAAACAATGTTCAGCGTGTTTGTGGTGTAATAATATGTTAGCAGAAATACTTTGAGAATCTTTATATGACGTATTTATTATAGCAGAACATTTATTTGCTACGACATTATTAGAGTGGAGATTGTCTCGATTTATGAAATTTATATTATCTTCTCTGGGCCAAAAAAAGGGTGTCTTCCATTTACGGGGTAAGAACTCCTCGGTGTTAGAAACTGCTTTGTTTGGAAATGTTACATATTGTCTGGAACATCCGGCGCTTTTGAATGTAGTAATGAACTTCCGGGTTCCATTAAAGGGTTGGAAATTTCTGATCTACTGTTAATATCTCAAGGATCACTGTTCTCTTCATTCTGATATGATTGTGTTATTTTGTATCAAAAAGCATGGAGACAGAACCATTCTCGTTGTTATGGGTGAAATAAATGAAACAGAAGAGAGTGTTATAAAATACTCTCTTTCTGCAGCTGTTTCTGACATACGTGACTCATATGAGACAGGAAAAGATTCTCGCCCGCAAAGAAGCCAACGTCTTCTGTTACTCATACTTTTGTACTGCCAGGAGGCCGTCTTACTAAATTACGATGTACAGGAAATTCCCATCGTTTCTCTGTGCATAAGTACTTGAAGAAATTGTCGGCGCCTCGGTGGACAGAATTAAAGTTTTAGCCCACCACCAGCATTTCCGTTACGTAGACGGCAGTGTTAATCGATTGGTTGAGTTATGTTACTTAAAGGCGACTTAGAAACAATATGGAAGGAAGCCGCGTTGGCGTATTTAAGGCTTCTGTGCTGGAACCAGGGACTCTCCATATTTGAAGCAGGAGTACTAACCACTCGACCGCACACAATTATGAACCCTTCTTAAACAGTGAACAGAATTTTCACTTCAGTCTCCCTGTGATACCGTTTATTATTTGGAAGATCTAGACGTATATATGAGGATAATATTAAAATGTATTTTAAAGACATAGGTTGAGGAGTGTAGACTGGGTATTAATGAAACTTATGGTTGTTGTCAAGGGAGTTTGGACAAATAAGGAATTACATGAGGGAACAGTCGATTACGATGTTAAACACATCTCGACCCCAGGCGAGACTTAGGGTAGAAATGGAATTACGTCATCCAGTCATAATAACTGGAAGGAAATTGATTATAATATTAATTGAAATACGTAACCTAAGAACTTTCCATACATGGTACTTATGCACTCAGAGTCAGAGGATTATCGATATTATATTACATTGTGTTATTTCGTTCAGCTGGGAATTCAATTTTGCGCATTATTTTGTATAGACGTGTTTTGTTTCTTGTCTCCGTGACGAAATAACAGTGAGTAATAGCATTTGAAAACATAATGCTGATAAAAATAAAGATCTAAGAGCTACGGCGTAATAGACAAAATAACTTGAAGAAGGACTTATGTCGTAATATTCGCCTTGCATTTATTACTGTTTTGCTGAACTGGACATACCCGAGTTAAACAAGAAACAACTAGAAAATCTTATTTGAAATTTGACGTTCTCACGGTTGCGAAAGTGTCGATTGTGATCGTCTGGGTTGTAATGTCTTTGAACTTCAACTCTGAAGGTGGAAGAAATCCTTTCCTCCAAAACGTTAGTAACCACCTACAAGAATATAAGGTCTCAGAAACGACACGGAGTATTTTGGTTGGCATTCTTAATTACAGCTTTCTAATGAGGTGAACAAGGAGTTGATGAGTAATTAGTTATTATGTCTAACGATGCATTATATCTGATCGATTCTGCCGTGTTCCAGAATATGGAGTGCCAATGAATCACGAACGTTAGCCTTTTGATTGTTCGTTCTTTAGTGTTAGCCGGGCTAACACGGTTTACATGAACTCTCCACCCCTGCCATTGGTACAGACTTTTAGAGGCTCATCACATATTATCATTGTGTTTTGAAACAGTGTTCTGTAGAGTTGACCAGTTGCATTAAGCTAATTTGGGTCCATTCGCGAGCTAATAAAGGAGCAACCCCCCCCCTCCCCCCACTTTTCCTCGTGTCCTCCTTTGCTCCTGTCAGTTGTTGACACAAACTCGTTTATTGATTATGTATAATTTTATTCCCCTCAATTATGCAGTTGGCTAACTATACGTTAGAACGGCAAAGTGTGTTTCCATGTTCCTAGTTAAAACTGACGTACGGTCGGCAGATGGACGTGACGCGAACAAACATACCCTGACAACCTGACAAAGCTGAAATGACAATTGCACGATCGGCTGTTATTATGATCTTGCTAAATTCTGGGTCTAGCAATGTTTTCATTTAAATATACCAGAATTTCTTCAACTTTTGGAACCTTCACAAATTACTCGGCCTACATCTACCGGAAAACGTTTCAGTTGTCTTAAGTACTTCAGAACTCAAAGAGAGAGGCTGAAGGGAAACAACCCAAGAACCTCTGAAACGTCGGTAAACATCGACCCGACTACATGGTGCAATATTCCAGAAGAAAGTGATCTTCTTACTTACATTCATAATTAGTTATATTCTTAGTCTTATAGTCTTGGTTATATTTTTTTATTTTGTAATTTCTTGTAATTCTGTTAAAATACGAGACAGAGTAACAGCGAATAGTATCTCGCACGTGACATACTGTTTTTAGCATTTAGCATTATTATTGGGGCTAATAACTATTACAGGGATACTTTCATTGAAGAATCATATATTTATTATTGTTTTGCAATTATTTCAGTTTCTATTTAAATTGGTTTGAAATTGTTTTGCGATTTGTGTTCACTTTTCTGCCGTGTCTTACAAACCAACCAGCAGACTTGATAACTAGTTGCCCAGCTTGTCAGGAACAAATTATACCCGAATGGCGCATTAGACTTTGTGATTATCACATAGATTGTCTGTGTGTCATTTGCGGGTGACATATCTTGCTATAGAACAGTACGGTATAGTTATTAACACTATGCTTCATATTCGGAATATTCTCAGTTCAAGTCTCGAATGGGGTACTGGCTGCTTGTTCTGACTGATAATGCAGTGGGTTTTATCATCCATTCCAGCTGGGCCTACGTATTAGAAGAAAGCTACATCCATTTTCTTCGACTTTCTTTCCAGTGTACTATTCATAATATCGTCTAAATTTCTAAGCAAATCTTAGTCAGAATTATATTAAAGATGGCTTTCAGTATTAAATGTAGTGAATCATCGTATTCTGCTAACAGGGAGTTATTTCAGTTGAGTTCCACTGGACCGGACGAGTCTCCGCGTTTACTGATCTCTGCATTATGTCTCCCGGGTAGACGCATCTGTTAATGCCGACTTTCATGTCGGTTCTGTTAAACTCAGTACTGTGAAATTACTGCCTTATTAATCTTCCTTCCCTTGTATTGCGATGTGAGAAGGGTAAAAAGCTTTTTATAATTCGTGAATTATAGGCGTCACACGAGTTACTGCGTTATGAAATGTAACGCAGAGAACTACCCTTGGTGTAATCTTACGTAAACTATGGCATAATGCTTCAGAGCGTTTCCTCAGACAGCTGATCGATCACATAGGGTTGAATTCATGCAAGTAACTGAATCAATCTTCAAACGCATTAGTTCTGCTTGCTTTCCTTACACGTTCCAACGAACTTCAATCGAAATTAATTTAACTGTTTGTAAGTTGTTTATGTGGAATGGAAACATACAAGAAATAGGCGTGTTTGTAAAGCTATAATTTATCTTAGATATTAGGTATCAGATATCCACGGGTTTGTTGGATAATTTAATTCACTTCTCTTTAGTATGGTTTTGTTTGGTTAGTTGGTTTAGTTTCGATTTGTTGGTTTCAGTGGCTTAATTTGGTTATTGTGGTTTACTTTTCTGGGTGTACTCTGTATTGGATTGCTTGTTTGTTTATATTTTTGTTTGTTTAGCTTCTTTTGTGTCTTTTATAAGATATATTCTATATTCAATTTTCATTAATAGTTTGAAACCTTTACTTCACAGTCCATATACAAAACATTGACATCAATACGAAATACGAAATACAAACATATTAGTGACCTGTGATACTACAACGAATGAAGAAACAATATAAAGGACTAGAACATCACAAGAAAAAATGAAGACTAAAAATCATTAAAAATCAGTAAAAAATCAGTAATTCAGTGAAAAGTTTAAATACATAACACCTGATGATGGCTATATATAGCCGAAACATGTAGTGTATGTTCCACATGTAAATCGAGTACTCGATAGGGAACGTAAAAAGAATATTTTAATCTTTTAATAATATTATATTGTGATTGACGGCTAATTTTAATATATTCTTTTGTGTCGTATATTTAATTTGATTAGATTTAGTTTTGTTTGATTTCCTTTCCTTTAACATAATTTAGTCGAAGTTGGGTTACTTTTTATTGGTTAGATTTGGTTTCGTTGCTTAAATTAATGTCAAATATTAATTTCTGTTGTCATTATTAGTCTTAATACCGATCTTGAAGTATATACGAATATTAAAACCACATTTTAAAACTTTCACTTATTTCCAGTAAATATTATTTTTATCGCGATTACTATGTAAGAGTCTTGACTTAATTTATCTGGCTCGGAATAAGATTCAGTGATTTTCTGTTGAGAACGCGATATTGATGCTTAAGATTCCATAAAAGTCAGAGAATATCGTCACTAGCTGAGAGGATACTAGCGTATCAAGAAGGACTTTGATACATTAATTTAGAATATGGCTTCTTTGTATAGAAAACAAATAATACCCATAATTTATATTTGTTACAAGACTTAGTGGCTGCAACGCGTTGTCATAATTCGGTCGAAAGGCACTTTAATCTTTTATGTAGCATGTCCTCGTTACCACAGACAAGTGTGATGAGTTCAGGTGTACATCTCGAAAGCGTTTGAACTGCAAGAACGGGCCGAGCCCCCTGGAGCAGTTTGTGTTGTCATCTGAGACCACAATCTAAAGCAGGGGGCATGGCATTTACCAATGTTACTCTCAGTAGCACCTGCTTGTAGTTTTTTCCTTACTAATTGTTCAAGGAGTGTTACAAAAGTGTGTGACCTGCCTGTAGGGTCTTCAACTGTTACGCTGGTACTCAAGTCGTGTGTATTGTCAGTGTTGTTGTTATTCTGGGCTGTGGCGCCGTGTGGACTAGTAGATAGACGCCAACTCTTCGGAGAAACCTTGTCTACATCTTCGGGGCCGAAGACGGGGATGGATACGTGTTTGATCGAATGTAAATTTATTTAGTTCATTTGTGCCTGTTTAGTCAGATATTTCCTAGTAACGAAACATTTTGTTAGTTACTTTATAAATTTAGGGTTTTATGAAAGGACGGAAATCTCTCAAGTAGCTAAGCAAATGTTAGCTTTTCGTTTGATCCATGGCGTTGGTTATTACATTTGAAAAGGTTATGTAATACCTGAAATGTATAAAGACGTATTAACAGGGAAATTGACAAACCACACGAGACAATGTTTCTAGTGCATTTTTATTCTGTGTAATATTGTCACGGTGATTAAGTTAAAGAGGTGTAAATACCCGAGTCATGAGGCACGCTTGGGAAAACTGGAACTACTTACAAAACGTTTGTTGGAAAATCTCATGGGAAGAGACCATTTGGAAGACCAGAGATGATAACTTTAAAATATGTCTTAGACGACTAAGAATGGGAACTTCAATTTTTATCAGTGGTGAAAGGTGTAGTATACTGAGGTGGTTGGTATTTTCTAAGGCCTTCTTTGTAATTTTGCATGCCTCATTTGCTTACACGTTCGTTTGCTGCAGATAATCTGCTCTTGTGTAGCTAATCGGACTGCAGAGTGACAAATTATATTTCTGTGTAAATGTAGTAAGGTACTCAACATATAGAAAAACGTCTTAAATAAATGTACCAGAACTTTATTTTATGTTAGTCTACATACAGTTTTCTTGTACGGTGGATAAATTTTAAAAATATCTGTAAACTTCTGTTTGAGCTTCATGTAAATTATGGACTATGTCCGGTTTGGTACGAGCTACATTAAATTGCCGTACTACTTTTCGTAGATGCCTACTACCTAATGTTTAACGTAGTCTATTGAGTAGTTTCGGAGATGAAATATGCTGGCAGACAAATGGACAAAAACTCCTGATGTATTGCCACCTTGTGCTGTTGTTAAACGATCATTCTATGTCAGACCAACAAATAAAAGTGCAAAATTAAACCTGAACTCACATTTTAGTGAAATTTGATAAGGTCCAGCTTCATAGGAAAGGTTATCCAATTCCCTTTAAAATTAGACAAATTTTAGTTTCATACCTCAATTAAGGACAGAGTTATAACAGTTTTGAAACTTTAATACATGTAAAAACGACAGTTTTAAGGCTTCAAATCCTAATTAAATAAAAAACTATTACGCTTAGAGGTATAAAATTTGAAATGATTACTCCCCTGTTTCATGGCTGGTTGTACCTCGCCAAATTTCATTGAAATATATGGAGATCATGTTGTAGTCTGTGTTAATTTGGCGTGGAATGAATGGCCATGTAATAAACTAAAACTGATCGATTACGTTCGGGATTCGATCAGATCCCCTTCGCCGACTGTTATTATGTCGTCGTGCTGTCTTGCTGCAGTATAAATCACAGTTCTCTTTCTTTTATTACCGTCACGTGGAAACTGTATTCCGTATTGATGTATGGAAATGGTATGCTGGCTCCAACAACATTTCTGCAAGTCGTGGTTTGGGCTGTACCTTACGCACCAACGCTATTCCCTTGTTTTTATGACTTGTTTCTTTTCCTTGTCTAACGTCTCTCTCTCTCTCTCTCACGCACACACGCACTGCTACCCCACCCTCCTGCCCTTCTTTACCCTAAACATCTTCAGATCATTTCTTCTGTTCTGGCCTTGGAATGAAATAACGATCCACAGTCCACTCCTGCTGGCTCCACCGCCGGAATCTTCCTACACTGCCTAATCACAAATCTTTAGTTCATTTCTACAATATTTTTAGTTTAATGTTACAGTAGTGCAATAACTTATGTAGATAAATGAAATAAATAGTGTATTTATATGGCTGTGAAACGTGAACTCTGAGAAGGAATAACGGAGGTTGAGAAAATTTCGTGACAGGGATGCTCATAATTTGTATTCTGCTCCTAATAATGTCAACGTTGTTAAATCGAAAACGGTGGGACGGGCTGGACGTGTAGCACGTTTGGGATGAAGATGGTTTGACGGATGGACGGATTTTGGCTATTCCATCATGTAGACCTGTATGAATCCTGACACTATTTCGTCCACTCAGACTTTGACCACACCCACTTTGTCATCCATTCTCTCTATTTTACGAATCGCTTCGATATTTTTTTCACTTTCTCGTTCCTTTGTCGCCGAGGGACCCAAACCTCATTTCTGTTCGTCTGTCGTTCAGTTCGCACAAATAATATTTAATAAACATGCGATACAGAGACTGTGGGTTGAAGTGAAATTTTTACGAACTGACGGATGTTGCACATTGTAACACACGTGACAGACCGCCCTTCTCAGAACTGGGGAGATGGTGTTGCTTATATGCAGCACCGCGTGGGGGCGGACCTCGCAAACAGCCCTCAGCTGCCTCCAGAGCTAGCTGGAACATTCTTGAACCGCACAGTGGAGGTTTTAGACAGTCAGTTCAAACGATTTCGATCCAAGTTCGACATAACATTTAGGAAAATGTTACAGTTATTTTACTATTGACATTTAACAGTTCGATAATATGTTGGGGGCTGGGGTAGTGACCAGAAAGTCTTGGACTTAGAGAGGAAAATAATATTGAAGTGGTTCTTAAAAATTCAAATTAATTGGATATTAAATAACAGGAGGTACGCCATTTGGCAAATATGTCTACTTCTAATGGTGTTAATGTAAATGTACCAAGAGGTTGCGATTAGATGGACATTTATCTTGAATGGAGAAGGAACAGAATTGTGCAAAATTTTAATAGGGAAACATTTGCAGCTACGTTATACTTTGTCGATAATCGTGATGGTGATGCAGACGTAATATCAGAGAAAATACTTTTTTTGTTATATGAATTTGGCGACAATGGCTCAATATTTGGTCCATTGCTGGTTTAATGTTATTAAAATTATTATAACACACAGTCCCTCTATGTTCACAGTTATAGTTAATTTAGTCGCACTTTCTCGCGGACTAAGTAACACCGCGGGAACGTCCGATAGGATAATCGACGTCAAGGGAAGGCAATCGAATCCGAAGCAGACTTACTGTTAACTACATTATGACCTTCGGTTGGGTCTTGTTTAAGGATCACGTGTCTTGAGATTAGGCAGTGAAGTTGCGCTCGCGTCCTAACCAACAGGTTACCACTAAGCGAATATGCGATCAGGAAGAATTAGCATTGTTGTCAATAGCCCACAATCCTCTAAGACGTCCTACCAACTTTATACCAAATGCCGGTTTTCCCTCCGTCAAAGCTCTGTAGCGCCTGGTTTCTACACCTGATGGTCTTACATTTGATAGCGTCTTTGACTTAGATGCTATCATTTCCGTTTGGGTCACACCTACAGTGCTACCAACTTCGTTGGTATTAGCTACCTCTGCAACTGTACCATTACGGACAGGAGTTTTAAGTGAAGATGTTTGTCCTAACTGCATTCTAAGTAACTGGATAACTGACTAATTATGTAGTAAGTGTGGTAAAGTTATGCCTTGTGTTTTCCCAGTCTTGTTTTAAAATACTGTCGGATGAAGTTGACAAACGACACAGGCTTATGCTTGCTGTAGTTCACAAAATCTCTTCTGATGTTTTTAAGGAAAAATAAATTATTCACGCATTTCTATTGGCTCGACGTGATTTTCTGATGGTCGTGGTCTATTTTTGAAAACTGAGCTTATTGAAAACTGTGAAGGTGTACACCAGCATTTTGGAGGACGACTGAAAAGTCTCTGTACACGAGACAACAAGGTCTCGCTGTTACCAAAATCCTGTTTTTGGTTTTGATATGCTTATTGTAAACCCATTAATTTTACTCGGGTATAAGAATTAACGATTGGTTAGAAACCATTGGAACTTGTTGACCTTACTAGACGCTTGGAAATAAAAGTAAAGTGAAGTGGAGTTGTGAAATTTAAGTTTTTTAAATTGTCTTGTCTTTGTATTTCTATTGCAATTCCTAATATTGATTTAATATTGCACATCCATTTCGGCCCATAGTCAAACTTGTTATGGTGTATGCGTTGATTGATTCTTTCTTATATTATTCAACGATATTATATCTCATAATAGAACAAGACGTAGAAGGGAAGGGAAAGTTAAAATTGCACTTTAGAAGTATACGATATAAGCTGTAACTGTTTAAAGTTTTACTGAGATGTTCATGGTAGGGTCTTCTGGGGTTCGGATGTAGAACGAAGCGTCTGTGACATTGTCAAGGTCCTGTTCTATTTCCTTTTTGGTATTGAAGTAAACCACGAATGGCTTCAGGCAAATATCCAGATCAATATTCAGATACAGTTTGATGCAGTAAAGCCAAACAGATCTGCTGAGCGAAGAGCCACTGCTCAGAATTCGGTGATCTTCATACACTCTGCGCGAACCGTTATTAACACGGGGCTATTTTTACTTTAAAGCAAACGTTAAATAGTGAGAGTGACAGACGGGGTATCGTTGATGGAATTACACATAAGAGTTGGAGAGGAACGACCCTTGGCTATTTTAAAGCGGTGTCCCAGAATTATCCTTGGGAGACTGGGATGAATGAGTTTGACCCTGATAGCCGGAACAACATGGAAATACGTGTTCCATTGGAGTACACGTTTTAATATTTTGTAAACTATGTTATTTGTTTTTATTTATTTTTGTTATGTTATAGTTATTAATTCTTGTTGTTTTTTGTTATTGTATTGAATTCATGTCGCCCATATGGTGGAGGCAGTAAAGACCTCTGAAAAGTCTTTGAACTTCTAACAGACTACATCCCGCTACATCCTGAGAACCTCAAATGCCACTTGATATCTGTTCCTGGTTATTCCCTAACATCTTCATTACGTATTTATTCATCATTCTGTGGAATGATACTGCGACCGCTGAGATGAAATGTTTCCCGTCGTCTTCATTAGCTACGTTTGTTCTTTCATTAGAGTTCAACATACAAATCCACGTAACAAAACACTGCTGTGCCTATTACTCGTCATTGAATCAAAATTATTTCGCCAACCAACTCTTATCTGAGACGTATTAATACAAAATGTATTCCAAATTCGGCAAATAGTTTTGGGTATAAAACGGACGAAAAGTTAGCTGTAATTTTTTTTACTTTGTTAAAAAAATACGTAATAAAATCAAGTATATGAATTTACTGGTAGGGAAGAGGGTACATCTGATTACTATTTATCTGAGCGGAAAGGATTTTATATTCCTCGTAAGTCCCGCAGATAGGAAAAAGATTTCCCATCTCTGTGACAAACAGTGTAAGTGTCCAGCATCTGAGGGTAAAGGCGGTATGTAAGACGAAGTTTCTTAGAATACAGTTAACAGTTGTGTCGCTTTTTACCACGATGAAAGCAAAGTTTTTGTTCGTTTTTTTTTCTTTTCAGTTTGCCTCTCACGAAGAACATCTCAACTGCGTCTCTTAAAAAGCAGGATCCTTGGTGTTATGGATTTACCCATCCAACTAACGAGTCCTTATATTTAAAAAAGAGCAGGGATCTAAAACAATTTTAGTTTGGGTAATAAAAATGAGTTCCATGGTCGGGCCTAAATTATTTTTTTAAGTTTTCACTTAGGGCCTACTCCTTTAGCCCCCCTCCCCCTTACAGGCATCGTCTGCCATCTTTTTTTATGACTTAGTGCCATTACGTCGGCACACGGAATTTCAGCGTTTTTGTTACAGAGATTTGCTGCGTTAAGTGTGAAGGACTGTGTTACTTTTCTCACAAATTCTCATCATTTTTGGTCCGGTTTCAACATATATGTGTTTTAAACTTCAGATTTTTATGGCTTATTTTCTACAGGAACTGAATACGACGCAAATATTCTACCTTTTCCTCCGTGATATTTTTTAAACATACTGAACATAATTGCTCACTTTGAAGAACTAGGTGTAGATGGGACATTAATATGAAATTTGTCCTAAAGAAAGATGTTGCGATCATGTAAGCTGGGTTCATCTGGTTAAGGATTTACTTGGTTCATTTTGCCACATGTGAACACGATTATGAAAAACCTGGTTTCGTAAAGACGGAAAATATCTTGTCCAGCTGAGCGACGATCAGATTCTGACGGAGGATAAATATTTCGGAGAAAAACATTGTCTCCGACTTCAGCTCTGTTTGTGTAAACAACATGTTTCTTTCGTCTTCTGAAACGTTGGTATCTACTTTCGAATCACCACGGCGTTGAATTTGTTCTGCCTATCCACTTTTCATGAAGCAAATGTTGCCACTCTTGCTTCTTATTTGGGAGATTCCGCTTTCAAATCTAGTCCCGGATACCAATGATTTCCTCGACTTGATGATGGAAACAGCAAGAAGCTATGAAACGACGGCCAACTTCTATCAGACTACACGGCCCAACATCTCTGAGGACGACTATCTTCGTATGTATTTCTTTAAAACTCTAAAGTTTGATGTTAACTGCATGTACCAGCTGCTTTAGCAATCAGTAACTCTACAGTTTATATTTGCGGGTTTTAAAAAATTTAGCTAAAGAGCGATTAAATCCTTAAACAGGTTTAATGACTTTATCTTTGTATTGGTGAAGTGCTGTGTTTTCTTTACGGTACGGACTGAATTCTTAAATATTTATTAGAGGATCTTCGGCTCTAATTTGTTAAAAAAAATCGTCCATTGATTTCATTCTGCTGAAGCCTTTCATTGTATGTGTTTACAGCACAGCTCTATAAGATGATATGAATTATATCTTAATCCGTTTGCTACAATGAAATACTTGCTATAACAGAAGTTTTCAGAACTTTTTAGCCACCGTAATCATAATAATAACAGTATTATTGTTGTTGTGTAGTACGCATGCGTTTGGGAGAGATGAGAAAATCCGTTCGTTGTAAAACAGCCACATGTGAAGTTGTGCTTCGTTTCCGAATCTCTTTCCAGAGAGAAAATATCACGAAACGTAAATCTTCTCTTTATATTACGTTCTTTACACATTTCTGTTACTCCATCTTCGAGACACTTTAATTTGTTCCTTACTATTTTGTTCTTGAACAACTTTAACCCATTTTCTTGCCACTGAGTAACAGTGAAGTTTGAAAAGCGTCTTCATATTCAACCAAGAATAAAATAGCAATTATGGAAAATGAAGTTTCATTACAGTGTTAAAAAAACCGGCCATTGGATACTATTCTGAGTCTGTTGAACTCAAACTCTGTTTCTCTAAGATCCATATGAATGGTATCCTCCCATCTATCACTAGGTCTTCCAAGTGGTGTCTTCCCTTGACATCATTTGACCAAACGTTTCTACACATGCTTTCGTGATGAGAGGAGTAACATTTATATCAACAGCATAGTTGGTTCTTGTAAGATGGCAATGTTTTTTTAATTAATTTTAAGATATTGTAGGTGCGTCATATTGTGATTTTATTTAAATAGTATTAAAATATATTAAAATTGTCCGTCAATCACAATAAAGTAATATAAGATAATTAGATGGTTAAAATATTATCCTTTGTTCCGTATCGAGTACTCGATTTACATATGGAATACAATACGATTACATCAATGTTATATAACACATCAATAAATGTTGATACAATGAAAAACGAAGAAATGATAAGAAAATTAAAAATTAAAAATTAGTAATTGAATTAAGAGTTTATAACATACACCTGATGACGGCTCTATGAAAGCCGAAACATGTCGAGAATGTTCCATATGTAAATCGAGTACTCGATACGGAACAAAGGATAATATTTTAACCATCTAATTATCTTATATTACTTTATTGTGATTGACGGACAATTTTAATATATTTTAACACTATTTAATTAATTTTGTAAACACAAGCTGTTAAATTTTCGTTAATTAAGGAATCAGTCGATAATACAAGTTGGTTTAGAAGTCTACAGTTATCAGTTTATAAATGTGAATATTAACTGTTATATTCTAAGTTGATCGATTTAAATCGAGAGTTATTGAGTCGTCAGACTGTGTCGAGATTTTATTTTTCACTCTTCGATCTCCTTCCAAGCATCACTGATGCAGCACACTTTTATGAGGACGTCTCGATGTTTTCAGCCTATCACCACGAGAGTGCATCCATATTAAAAACAGAAACAATGTTTTGCTGTATCATTAATTATAACGGAAGCAATGTGGCTCTTGTTGAAACACAGAGAGCTTCAGTTTTGTTGTTACCTAACATAAGCACGGGCAGCAGAGAGTAACTGTTTAATATTCGTCCTATACATAGAACAGGGGCAGATATTCTCAGAGCACTGACAGAGACATTTTCCAATTTCTGCCACTAATGACTGAAAGAATCCGAAGATGTTAAACATTTGTAACACGATCCATCATAACTTGTTTGCTTATAGACTTAGATATATTTGTATATATTTTTAGACTCGCAGGAGACATCTTGGTGGAAAGAGAATGAAGATTCGTGTAAAGATGAATTAAATAGGCTATATTGGGCAGTGAAGTGTTTTGTAAAACAACGTATTAGAAGCATTCGTTATTGGCGTGATATATTGTAAGGTTCTGAACGATTAGACCTGAGTCGGAATTGAAGTTCTTATGAAGATGGCTGTCTTCAGGGTTGTAGAGTCGTATAGTCTGGGAGAAGCCTGGGCGATGAGAGACTTGGCCGTGATTATGGAGGCAGCAAGTACCTCTGACTTTGTGGGGAATTCTCAGGCTATCTTGATTACATACCGTACTATGATTGCTATGGTTACCATGGTTACGTAGGAAATACTGAGTCATCATACAACTCTGTAGTCACTGGCTCCATTTTCAGAAGCCGGAGGTCTAGCCATGGAGGAACCATGTACAAAGAACGCAGAGAAAAAGATATACGAAATTATCATGACAGTCAGGATAAACCCATTGGCAAAAGAAATGAATGTCGTATCTGAAAAAGACAAATTCTTTGGTGAAAAGTGGTGAAATAGGTTTAATAAACCTAAAATCCAACTTCTTCAGGAAGATGATGATTAGCGTAACTTTTTATTTGAGCCTTTGCTTGTAGTGTCGGATCTGATTCCTAGAATTACTCTAAAATTATTATTTTTTTCGTTTGTACCGAGCATAATGTTTTGAAGTGACAGATAAACGATGGCGGCTGAGTTTTGGAAGTTTCTGCGCATGTGCAATCACGTGCTGTTGTCATCCAATCAACTTCAGGGAGATGGTGTATAAAGTATTCAGTTATTTCAAGCGTGAAGCAGACGTCATTTAAAAAATCTGAGAGACCCATTTCCGTTCTTGTCGGTAAAATTTGTGGACTTCAATATTTTTCTAGAAGTCTCTGGTTCGTAATTTGTCTTGGAGACCTGTTGTTATAAGGTTTGATGCTGTGTTTCTAAATTCATGCAGGCAAATATTACAGTAGAATAGTACCTTAGAATGTCCATTCCAATTTGTTATCAACTATTGTATGAATCTGCATGCCCTGTCAAATTCAAGCACGTTTTTAAATAACCTACGAATAATTTTATTCTAATGAAACATTTATACGCTTCGTACAGCTGTATATGTTTGGTCATTCAGTGTGGGAGACAAATCCTAAACTGTGCCTGTATGTAATCTTTTCATCAACGTACTGCTTACCATTGATGAGTGTATAGTTGACACAGGCTCTGCAGTTACCAAATGGAAGGTTGATGTGTCACATTCACTAACAACACTTTAACAAGTGAATCGGGCAATAATAGTGCTGCTACACAGCTCGTCCAGTGCTGTACTCACTGCTGTATAGACTGATGGCTGCGTATCCTGTCAGGCAATAGCAACCCTCAAAGCCAATTTGTGGCCTTTCCTCGGCCTTTATATAGAGTAGTCCTTTTAGAGATCAATCTTATATTGGCGACAGTTCAACGGGAAATTTCTCGGCAAGAACACTGTCAGTTTTAATTAGTAGTTTTCACTATTTCTCTTTTGTAACATTTTTAAATTACAGACAGTGCTTAAATAACC
>NW_019060410.1:257739-273324 GCF_000696155.1 Zootermopsis nevadensis
GAGAGACTGTGAATTTGATCTGATGCTACACACATACGAATACAAATAAAGGGCAAAAGATAGAAGTAAGGAAAACGTTTACAAATGCATGAAAATTAATTTTTATTTTAGTCGTTTTTCTTTCTTTCTTTCTTTCGAACTAGTTTCTTACTTTTTCATACACACACGTGAGCTAGTGCAGGGGTTCTGGCTATCTTCCCGTCTCTTGTCGACATATCGGTGGTGTTAGGCTCAGAGGTATCACCCCCTTGCGTCAACAAACTGACTGTTGAACCAACAAACACGGTTCATATCCCCGTGCCTGAAGTGTCGGTCTTTGTTAGCAGACTTACGCATGACTATATGATTACTATTTCCGGTATCTATCCGCCCTAGATATAAAGCTAAATGTAGGCCTATAGTTTATAAAGCAGAGCACCAGAAGAGGTTAGCATTTTTGATTTGTAACAGAAGTCACTTATTTGGAGAATGAAGGACATTGCGTATAACTGAGTAAATAACCCAAATCTTAAACAATCTTAAGATCGGTTGCTTAAGAACATACACGAAACAAGGACCGAAAAACAGTAGTGTATAAAGTGAATTTTAATAATTTGCAACCTTCTGCTGGTATTGTTAGTATAAGCATATCAATAATATAGAAGCAAGAAAACGTGTATGATGGATGGGGAAATATAGAAGCGTGTTTCGACTACTTTGGAAATTGAGACTTAAACTGGAAGGCAAAATTAGATTTGAATTTATGGAAACAGCTCGTGGGTACTAGAACTGGATTTAGCTGCCTTATATAGGGCCCAATATCGGGCACCAGTGGCGTCGCCGGTGAATCGCCTTTTTCCATAATAATATATTTATTTATAGTTTATCCATAAAGAGAACGTCTTGACACGCTGAGTACTCAAGCACGGGGGTAGCGAAGCAGGAGTTAGTTCGCAAGCTGCCTTGTTCACTGACTTCATATTAATATCTGGAGTACGTATATTCTGACAGATAATTCTCCACGCGAGATAATCATAAATAAAATGAAATCTCCGTCGCTCATGAAACCGTGGGGTGTCGCATGGTTTAACCAAATTAGAAGCAACAACAATGCTGCTGGAGGGGAGTGTATGTAATTTCAGAGAGGCCTCCCGCACGTAGGAACAAAAATAGCCTAGAAACATTGAATCAATTTACGATCCGTGGTGTTAGGTAGTGAATTTGTAACCGGTCTCTTACCTCTCTCCCACTTCCCCTCAAATGTACCAGAAAACAGAAAAGAATGGAGGATCTTACAGTGAATTTAATGCATTCTGATGTACTCAGTAAACTCAATAGTAGTTATAGGAAATACTACTGAGATGTACCCGTATCATAATCAAACGCGTTGTGATAATGTATGTTTCGTCTGTGTTAAGGGATTTAATTCTCCGACAAAAGAGAAGTTATCAGATGAGCAGTCTTCTATTCAGCTGTAAACTCGCACTCTGCGATTTTCCTAGAATTTTACGTGCCATCTGTTCCTATGTCTTTTAGATGAATTTTAATATTATCCTCCCATTTAAGTCTAAGTCTTCCAAGTGGTCTATTCGCTCGAGCTTTTCCGGATGTATTGTTTTTGTTCTGTCCCCGAATGCCAAATTTCTTTTTCTGACAATGTGTATTTTATATATGCCTTAGTTCTAAGTAATGATGCTAGACGGCAGGATGTTTCATCTTACAAGTGCTGATACTATTAGGCAGCTTTTGTAAAGTAAGTCTTCCACGTGGTCTATTCGCTCGAGCTTTTCCGGATGTATTGTTTTTGTTCTGTCCCCGAATGCCAAATTTCTTTTTCTGACAATGTGTATTTTATATATGCCTTAGTTCTAAGTAATGATGCTAGACGGCAGGATGTTTCATCTTACAAGTGCTGATACTATTAGGCAGCTTTTGTAAAGGAGGTAAAGGTGTGAATGGAATAAGAGAATGGAAAGAAGGGAGAAAATCCCTCTTGAATTTCAAAGAGAGTTTTCCACTAGTACCATATATTATCGAAATAGTTTACGTACGGACAGACTCGACTACCTTATTATGTTTTTATTTAATGCAAACTTTTGAGCGCTGTCAGTACTTATATCCAGAATGCACGCAGATAAGTGGCTCGGAGGATGGAGAACTTTGTTCGATGCCAGGTTGGTTGCACGTCAAAAACTTTTCCAGCTGAGTGCTGCTTTATATCAACACAAAATCTATGACTTAAATACTGCAGCTGGAACAAAAATCTCTACATACATAACTGTACTGAAAGGGGGGGGGGAATTGAGGTGGAGGGGGGCACGATACACGTGGCGAGGTCAGTGGCTTGCATTAGAATTAGAACAAGACCTCTTCTTCGTGGGGCACAATGAACCAACCATCGATTACGAGAGAGAAGCAGTGAGTCTCCGTTGGCCTGTAGTGTGTGTGTGTGTGTACGCGCACACACACTTTTATATATAGATATCTTCACGTGCACGTGTAATTAATAAAAGCGAAACGTACAACAGTACGTTTTGATGAACAACTTGGAGCCGATTTTCGTATTCTTCTATGACTTTTACCAACCTTTATTATTTTTACCATAATGATAACTCGAATACCAGTAATTAATAGTATTGGTACGAGTAAGTAAAGATGTAGTCACGTGGTTGCTGGTATTCTAAAAAATATTTTTCGGGTGCATGTCTGTTATAATACGACAGATTATTCTTCTCTTAATAATATCCCCAGATATATCTATACCCTTTTGTTTTGTGTTCTAAGAGAAAATAATAGAAAGGTTATATTAATCAGGTTAACTGTAGACTAATATTACTTCAAATAAAAATATTAAAATAGACTGATATCATTTAAAATATTCCAGATTTCAATTACTTAAAAGTAACAATAGTAAATCGAAATCATATTTATGAAGAAACTAACTAACTAACTAACTAGATTTCTTACCGAACCCGGAAGTTCATCACCGAATTAACCAAAGCCCTCCACCGGACCCTGTCCTGGGCCAACAAAATCCAGTCTCCTTCAACTCCTATCTCCCATAGATCCCGCCTGACATTATCCTCCCATATACGTCTAGGTCTCCCCAGCGGTCTCTTCCCTTCAGGTTTCCCAACCAGTACCCGGTGCACACCTCTTGTCCCATTCATGCGCGCTACATGCCCCGCCTATCTCTTTCTTCTCGACTTAATCTCCCTGACAATACTGGGGGAGGAGTACAGATGAAGAAACTAAGAGAATTTAAATTTGGGATTGTTAATTTTCAGTTACCTTAGTCTATCAGAGATCATAAATATTAAAATATACGGAATTGTAGGCAAATCTGTTGTTATAGACCCTGTGTGGCTGTGAACCTTGGTCTCACACTGTGGGATGAAATTCATAACTGAGGACATTTGGATAGAGAAGGGATTAAGTAGCCTGGATGCACTGAATAGTTTCATAAATGGATGGATATGTACATACGTAGATAGATGAATATCCAAATAATTAGATAGGTAGACAGGTGGATGTAAGGACAGACAGATGAATATTTAAATAAGAGGAAAGGAAAGTATTCTAGTTCCTAGTTCTGCAGTTTTTCTCTCTATTTAAGTTTGTTAAAGAAATAATCAAGGTCAACGTAACAATACGTTAAATAAAAAAGATATTCTCCTCGTGTTATTGTCAGAACAGATGAGAGCTTGTTGCTCGTCAGGAAATGAAGATAGCTGTGGAGGATACGTCAGCTACCTGCCACTGTACCCCACATGAAGAACGGGTTCTCCTGTACTGTCAGGTTGGCGTCTCCGAGTTAGAGGCTCCACGTATTTTTAGACATTGCTACTGGATGTACATAAGTGGTAATCCTATGTCCTTTGACCCGAGACACCCCTCTCTATACAGCTGGATGAGACGATAGAATATGGTGACCAGATGCAGTATTTCTAATCAGATTCTTCATTATCTTTTCAGAAAGACTTGTTATGGTCTTTATATTCACCGCCATGATAATATCAGATTTCACTTTCTTGAATTTCCTTTCTTCCTGCCTGTTCTTGGCACTCGGCTAGACCTGTCCACCTCCCCAATATGCCTACTGTTTCTAACACTCTCTCGTTACTAAGTTTCTATTTTTCTTTTATCTTATTTCCGTCTAAATCAGTTTTCTGTTTGTGGTTTTGACTTGTAGTAAGAAGTAAGGCTTCTGCACTGCCATTCTTAAAGAAAATCTGCTCTGTGTCCTTCCACGCTGTTGTGTAACGACCTCTGCTCCAGATTCTGGCCCCGGGCATCACCACACCTCATTCTTGTAATTACATTTTTTTTTACTTTTTTGCGTTTGTAATTTATTTGAAGTAGATTACGCGTGTCATAAAAAAGATGAAAATTATGTTATCATGTCCATGCGTCTGAAGACCATTCGTAACTAATAAATTGTCTATCATGCAGGGCAAAGGCGTAAGCAAACTAGGGCTTGCGGGATGCATCCGGCCCCGAGAGGTTACGTTCGGGCGCATTCCTTCGGAACGCTCCAAAAAACAATGGAATAGAGACACTCAATGATGATGGCTGTCTTCCGGGTTGTTGCGCCGTGTAAACCGATCACCGTGATCATAGAGACAGCAGGCACCTCGCAGAGTCGGTAAACTTCTACCGCATTACACTGCGCTGCAACCCGGAAGACTGTGTTCTTCGCTCACGTTAGAGCGTGTAGAAAACCTCGAATAGGTGTGCCAGGTG
Organism: Zootermopsis nevadensis; assembly: GCF_000696155.1. Next base: position 262,462 of record NW_019060410.1, read on the forward strand.
TACTTCCGAAATGCTGCTGTACCATATAAGTAAAAATGTTTCGATTTGTTAATCAACGACATTACTGATAAGTTTCTGCAAATGTGTTGAAACTGGTTATGTCTACAATCGGGGGCTTCGGGGGGGGGATTCAACATATGTTTGATTGTGTTGTTCTTGCAGTGTGTGATATAACGCAATTACGCACACATCTCCATCAAATGTGCAGTACTAACTTTCGACGAAATTAAGAATTGAATGTTTATGCCCCCCAGGACTGTCACTTAATGAAGTGAACACGAGAAAAGCAAAACATATTCAAATGACTTTTAATTGGAACAGGACATGATGACAAGTACATGTAAACTAACCAAGTAATGTTTGTTTAATAGCAGAATTTTCTACCAGTCATCAAGAATATTTCATACGAGATGTCTGATTATATGCTGGCTTCGCAAATTCTTATTGTCTTTCGCCTCCTACAGTTTTGAGTCGGCGATTATTCTTGGTGATTGGTGATATACTGAATAACGGAATTATGAGAGTGACTTAAAGATATTACATTTAATATTCTGTAATTTATCTCGTCTTCATGTTTTTGTCTTTCATCTTATTCTCCACGTTGCCATCTTTTCTTGTAGCATGTTTATTCAACTCCTGGGTGATGTGAAGTAACGAGTAATAAACAACGTCTTTGGACACCAATGTCAGCTGTAATAGAAATACGTCCAGTGATTTCTGAGACCAAGCATACGCACAGACGCGGCCTCCCTTACGAGCCTTATCCCCAGCACTGTTTTTCAAAGAAATCACAAAGAAGGATATAATATTATTCAGAACTTATATTTGAATCGCATTGTAAACACAATTGTGTGGCCAGGTGAACTGAAATGTTACGTTTGGTACGGTTTGCCCTCTAAGCAAAGTTAACATTTACATCTCGCACACACCACCCACTGACGTAATAGAAAACAACTTTGTAAAACCAGCAGGGGTGGCAAAAACAGCTTATTGCTTCACAAGATTCTGTCTGCAGCACAAGTTTTAAAAACTAAAGCATGTCTTTGTTCCTTTAGTCACTCTAAGCGAAGAGACATTTAAGAACCTTCCACTCTTTTAAAAATCTTTACTTTCCGTTTGCGTGTTACTTATAGGTAGATTTCCATACAAATACCGATCGGGACCAGATATTCTGGCTGATGTGTTTTTTGTGGACTGCCGTTAACTCCAACTGAATACAGGAATAAAATTTTGTAATGATTAAGTTCTTCTGATTTCGAAGGAACGTAGTCAACCACATACCAGGACAAACGACGCTACAACCCACAAGACCCCAGTACACATTTCCACTGCCACGAAGACCTCAAATCTCATAGCTTGAAGCAGACCGCAACCTCAGTATCGTTTAGTGTTTTTACTAGAATCCGCCATTGGACATTATCTTTAGGCAGTTGAATTCAGTCCACTAAGAATATGACTTCCATCAGGGTGATCGCCTTGATGATGGAGGCATCATAGACCTCTGAAACGTTGGTAAGCTTCTACCACACTACGCGGCGCTTCAACCCACAAGACTTCCATCTTCGTACTCAAATTCTGCTACAGTCCGAAATCTTTATATCTTTATTTAAGATTCATTATTGTATCATTTACCCCAAGGTGTCCCAAGATGTCTTCCCCCCTTGATGATTTTCGACTGAAATTTGATATGAACTTTATACAAGGTGAAATGAACAATATTGTATCTTCATTGTAAAGCTCGTTGGATTGAAGAAAACTGGAAGCTTTTTTAAAACAAAGAGAAGCCTTGTTTAATTTCGTGAATAATTTTTCAGTTCAGTTAACGGCCCGCGATCTGCGTAAGGTCCCCAACCTTTTCGTCTACCGGAGCATATTCAGTGTCTGTCCAGTTCGTGGGTTTCTCTGCATGAATGCGGGCTTGATCAAGCTTGAGGCCTCAAGTTTGTGTGCGATCCGAACTGAACCAGCAAGTAAAACTGCGTAACATGCCCTTGGATGTGGTTAATATTCGGTTTGATCGCCCTATGTCTCGTTAAACCTTCGATAAGCCAGTCATTGAAAGCGGTCTATTCTCAAACTTTACAAATAATTTCTCCGTTATTGTTGGTGTCCTTGTATTTCTTAATCCAGATTTATAACTTCCACTCTTTATCTGATGTCAAATTACTTCGGTGGTTTAATATCTTGGAACCTAGTAAGGGCTTCCAAAACAGAATTTGTGCTACCTCAAATATCTGAGGATTCTTCATTTTAAATCCAAATTTTTATACTATAATTAAGTGATGCTTTTCAACTCATGGTATTCAAACGTAATTTTTATCAGCTTAAATTTTTCTATCAAGATTTCGTTTAATGTCATTTATCTTGTTGTGTAGTATCTTTGTAAATTTATATCGATCTGTTTTGTGTTTTGAAGTCACATTTCCTTATTCACTCCATGGAGACGAGAAATATGAACTAAAATTCATATTTAAAACCTGAATAGAAACGGCCACTTAGAAAACTTAAGCGTAGATGGGAAGATAATATTAAAATAAATGTTAGGGAAATCGGGTGAGTGTGTATGGATTTAATCTGTATTTCCCAGAGAGACCCCGGTGGGGGGCTTTTGTGAATGCGGTAATGCACCTTTTTATTCGATAAAAGGAGCGGAATTTCTTTACTAGATGAGCTACTGTCAGATTCTCAAGAGGTGCTCTGATCCGTGGAGTTAGTTGGTTATAAAGTGCGAAGTTATCAGAGTCGAAAAGAAGATGCATCCCACGTAAACAGATTACAAACAACTCGTGCGTCTACCAGTAGTTACCAGTGGCTGCAGATGTTTACTGCGTCTCAATATAACGCGGACGGCACGTGCGTCCATCAGCGCAGTGGCGGAACAACGCGTTACGCGGAGGCTGCGATCTGCGTACGCCGCGTATTCAGTATTGCTCGCCCACGTTAAACCTTTGTTGTCATATCGATAACCGTCTACACTTTGCCTCTCTTGTGAGGGGCAAGTCTTTAGTTTTTAATTTTATTTATTTTATATTTATTCATTTGTGGTTTATTTAACGACGCTGTCAGTAGGTCGGACTATTTTGCTTTGAATTATAGGAGGGTTAATCAGAAACGTATTTAAATGGATATGAAGGGAAGGGGACGTTGCCTAATTTAAAGTACTATCTAGGCATTTCCCTGAAGGAACTGAGGAATACTACGGAAAATCAGTTCCTTCAGGCAAATTCCAGGGAATTTCTGTGGTTTTCCTCAGTTCCTACCTACAAATTCTGGGATAGTACCGTAAATTAACCAGCGATCGTTTCCTTCCATATCCTCTTCGATTCATTTCTTCATAACCATCCTGTCATTCGATGATGTGCAAGAAATGGGTTGAGTATCTTGAGCAATTGATATGTAATACATGTGCTGACTCGAAGTTTAAGTTGGCTAAATAAGTAATTTAAACTTATGCTGCATATGAAACTCTCTCTTCGGTTGTTAACTACGTATTTTCTTTAATTGTGATGAAACACGTTGTTATTGATGTCTAAATAATGTCGCTGGTCGAATTGAATTCTTGCTACTCCCTCGACCAGCAAAAAAAAACACACCCCCCCCCCCCCCCCCCAACCGGACCGATCCACTGGAAAACATGGACAGAATTTGAACCACGGACATGGACATAGCAAGCAAACATTGTTACGTACAAACACATCAATCTATGTAATTAAGACAGTCATTCGCCAAGGCATCGGCGTTTCTGAAATGACATGGCAGATAGCCGAAAGAGATAGCATTACATTCAGTGTCCGTAAGAATGGAAGATTTGATGTTTGATGTGATCATGTTCTATCAGGATTACTGCACGAAACGGATGAGACAAACGCTGAACGCTAGCAGTTTCTAACTGCGTCAGTCGGATACTGATTGATGATTTAAGCGAGGTAATCCCCAGTGTATCCGCTACTACATACCGGGTACTTACGTGTAATTCTCATAAGATTGATGAACCAACGATAAAGCGAAATAAAAACAAAGCTTTGTTTAAACATGATAGTTTTGTTGTCTTATTAGTGACGCAGACAGGAGTCGTTATTTTTTGTTTTTTGTTTGCACACAGCTATTTCCTGTGACTAGCAGCGAGTTCGTGACTAGGAGGAGGGTCGAGGGAACTTGACCATCCGCGTTTTCTTCCTGCCTCCCTTCTGTAAACGCGATAAAATGCTGCTACTGTAACGGGAATTAGCCCCTCTGTAATCATTTATGAACCCCCAGACCGAAGTAGAGTAGCGAAGAGGAAGAAGTAGTGATTAAGCTGAGGTATGCCTTCAGGAAGTGGAAGATGTCACATTAATGGCTTTCTTGTTTCAGTAAGTTCTCAGAAAAATGGGGAAAAAAAACCTACATCTCATTCACTTCAGAGGTCAAAAGGAGCACTCGAATTTACAGAACGCATATTAAGTTCATACACCTTCTTTGTGGTTTTGCATAATTCTTTGGCCATGACACTGAGTTATTGCAGATACAAATTTACTGCCGTGAAGCTGTTCACACTTCAGATACCACACTCATAGAGTCATAAATTATTTTTGCTTAAATTTACACAAGTAAGTTTTTTTAAAATTTCAAATAGCTGTTGAAAAATTGTAAAATATTTTCATATGATCTCCGTCTAAAGAAAGGGTTACATTTAAGCAATTCAAACATAGATTAAATTCTCTCGATAGGGTAGGGTGCTGGTCGTCAACACCAGATCTAATCGAAAATCGTTCAATAGTCCGTAGATCGATCATGGAAATACAAAGACATGACCTACCCATTATAAGTTTATTTTATGCAGTTTGTCAACCATTTGACTCTGATGGATTGTTATGCTGCGTAAAGACGTAGTGAGATTTAACTGATGTTTAGGCGATATGGCGATGTTTAGAAACAATATATTGGTAAGTTGTAGCACCGAACACGGTAATGAGTCGGCCGTAGACCCGGTTTCAGTGATGTGACAAAGAGAATAATCCCTACCCCTACCCAGAATAGAGCCCCGATCTCTCAGCCCACAGGCTGGGAGATTTATCAAGTCAGTTAGTGTCGCCAACCATTTCTCAGTGAAGGAAAATTCGTAGAAGCTTACAATTCTTCAGTGCTCGGTGAGAAGGATTTAGGTTAATACAAATTGTGTTTGGCCAAATAATTTATATTATACACAGCATGAATTAGCCGGAAATAAAATTTGCAAATTTAAATAATTATATTACGAATATGATAGCACCATGTATTTACATGTCAAGACATTTTCTGGGACATTATTTTTGTCTGCTGTGTGTCACAAAATATATAATGAATAATGCCTGTTTTGCTTAGAAAATGTCGCCTTGATTTTCATAATTGACACATCTGAAATATTTAGACGTCCTCAGCAATGAACAAAGCTTCGGAAATCACCACGTACTACGTTGTCACCAATGCAAAGTTAATAAATTGTTGCAGATTTTAAAATTCTCCGGATACTCAAAATCCCTTCCGAGGACAAAATGCCTGCACGCCCACTGTAGACGATCCCTGGACTTAGCTATTCCGTCTCACTGCTTTGCCTGACCTCGGCCCAGGTATTTTACTGATCAGATAATCTGGCTTATTGCAGTTCATAAGTAGCTTCTGAAATTATGAATTCTTTAATAATTTTGGCAATACTTCTTGGATGGGGCATCGGCCCATCGCAAGGCCTCTGACATCCATCCATGCGGCGAGTGGGAACCAAGCTCACGATCCAGATATTCGAGCTATCTAAGATCGAACGCGCCCTAGACCGGGGTCAGTAAGACCGGAGCTCTCTTCTTCACCGCAAACAAATCAAAACATTAGTGGTTATGGAGCCTGAATTATGTGCAGTGTTATGGACTGTTAACATCCACACTAGATTTCCATACCTCTGTATGAAAACAAATGACGTATAATGTGCGATGTTATCATGACACTAGGGGTCAGAAGTAGCAGCAGGTAGCAGGCAACAAGATCAGATACCACATGTGTGTCTAAATGGCTCTACAGTAGCATACTTAAAACTAAATTCGTGACGAATGGCTCTTTGCCTGCCTGCCTACCTAGATGCCAACACTTCCAAATATAGGCCTACAGTCGTTTTATATTAGTAACATAAATTGATATAGAATCTACAGCTGTTCGATAACATATCTTGTGTTATAGACACATTAGCATTGTAATGGTTGGCACTATTGCTGAGTGTTGTTTACCGATCGAGTTGGTGTAGCTGTGACTTGCGTTTGGGAAATCCCTGATTTGAATATCTGCAGAGTTAAAGTTTGTCCTGGATGAAATCTCTAGTGGTTCTCAGTCTTACCAAAGCGACGTGCCAGGATATGTATTACAATAGGCCACGATCCCCTCATCTCAAATCATTATACTCCATCTCATTCGTCGCTGTATAAGCTCTGTGGTTTTATAGCGTGTAGGAGTTTAATGACATAAAAAGCGGACGCCTATAGCATTATGACTTGAATCTACGTTGGGAGACTTGGAAGTCCTGATTAGAGCTCAGAAGGTTTGTCGGTTGTGTGAGTATTTGCAGAAACCTCCAAATGTGAGTTGGACACTCGGCTATGGAATTAGAAGTTCTGTGATGTCGATTGATTCCCACACAGTACATCATTAGACACTAGAAAAATGTCCATCAAAATGACCGGAAAGTCTAAAGCAGTGCTTGAAGAAACACATTTCATTGAAAAGGTTAGCAAAGCAGCATGTAAAATTAATATTAAGTAATGTTGTGTAACAAAAATTTTAATATAATTATATATGTTTCTTTTATCAAGGATTGTAATACGATTTGATGCACTGTAATATCGAGATTATAAAAATTGTTCTGCGCTGTAGTACAGTATATCCATGGCAACGGTTATAATAATATCCCACAAAGAGTAGAATCTCTTAACAGCAAATGAACATCACGCTATGGCAACGGTTATAACAACACTTTTTCATAAATATTATCATACAATCCCTTAACAACAGCAAATGATAACCAACCAATATTGCTTATAATACAGATAATATTCTGTCTGGTATAATTTACACGACATTCCGTAAGACGTCTTCAGTAATTGTGTATGAAAACCCAAATTAGATGGAACATTTTTGATCAGAGAAGTCGAGAAGAGATATTTTGTTATACAAAAACGTAGATTAGTGAATTGTACTAAAATATGTTAGATAAGTAAGGTGTGAAGTGAACTGCATTTACGTGACTTGAGAAAGTGTAGACAGCGGTCTCTTAGTGAACTTTCTGTGCCACAAAAGAATAAAATCTGATGAATAATTTTCAACTTCTTAAGGAACTTGTAGTGTGAAGTTTAACTGTGGAAAAGAAACCTCATGGCACTCGAAGAACAAACGTTGATAAGTGAACAAAAATTGTATATTTTCTCTTTCACACTGCACTGTGTGATTCATTTTAAATTATAGAGATACTTTGCACTCAGGAAGGTTCATGGCCACTTCATTGCGCAAACACCTTTACATGTCACTATAGTGCGGACACAAAATTCCGGTCCCACTTTGATATTACTTTAGCTAAACCAGTTTACATAATGTGTAATTAAAGTAATTCAGTATACACTAATATTATTTTCTGTTGGGTACTTCTTCCCAATACTGAACAGCGTTGCAGAATGAATAATTTTGGTAATCCTGGGATATACAATTACATTTCTAATAGTGTCAAACACATAACTAGATTGAACGAGATGAATTCAGAATAAATATCTACACGAACAAACATATGAACGTATTCAGGGCTGTGGAGTAGGTACTAAAATCTCCGACTCCGACACCTGCTTAAAAGCTCAATATGTAATAAGGGCAAACCTACTAAAATGGTATAAGAGATTTCATCACCACCACACGAATCATCAGAAAGCTGTTAGACTTATAACCTATAATTAAATATACGTCTAATGGTTATTGCAGAAATCGGTTGATTTGTAGACAGTTTGTATTCTTAAGGTACTGGAGCCAAAATTACAAAGCATTATTCCCACACCATGTGGCTCAACGCGTCGTTGAATCTCCCTAAGCGCGAGGCCGTCGGCGGCTCACACGGTATAGAAATTGTTTTTAAGATTTTACATCGAGGTCGGATTCGGTACATTTTTACCGATTCCGACTCCACCTAAAATTGTTTCCGACTCGACGACTCCGACTTCACAGCCTGCTTTTATTCTTGATATAGTCCATTCGAATCTCGACCTACTTTCCAGTTCTTTTGATTTTTCATGATTCCTCTCACTCTGACTAGACCAATGCTACAGAATACGACCACCCCTTCAACATTCTGACACGCTTTCTATTTATTATTATAGATGAACTTCTGAATTGAAACGGCATCGTTAAATAAGCTAATAATAATCCTAATAACCTATGCACTAGGAGGTCACTTAATATAGCTTTATCGCTTGCTCACTATTTCGAATTTATCTGCCGGCGGATATAATTGCACTCTTTTACGTTTCGACGCTTCAAACCGGTGCTGTTGAATGAGCGCCGTTAGATATGCAAAGGACCGTGTGTTTACTGAGGCTTTACAATCAACTAGAATACTGAAATAACCTGAACGAGTTTGAGCTCGCTTATATAGCGCGTGTAAGAGTTTGGTGAGGTGAGAATTCTTTTCGAAAATGTAGTTGGAGAAATCTGAAGGAAATAGATCATTTTCTCGATCTAAGAGTATGTAGAAATGGGGTGGGAGGGTGTGGACTGGATAAATCTGGCTCAGGATACAGACCAGTGACGAGCTCTTGAATACACGATAATGAACCTCGTGGTTCCATAAGAGGCCAGAAATTTCTTGACTTCCTGAGAGTACACACCATCAGTTTCTCATGATCTCTGCTCCGTTGACTTACTTGATTTGTAGATTGGGGATAGAATTAGAAATGGATCTTAAAAAAATAAGATGTAAGGATGTGGACTGGATTAGTGTCGTTCAGGATGTGGTCCAGTAGAGGGCTGTTGTGGACATGATGGTGAACCTTCTGGATCCATAAAACACGGAATGACTGAACATCTCTTAGCTTCTCAAGAAAGACACTGCTCCTTGGAGTTAGTTATTCGTATTTTGCCTTGACCATAAGATAAACTAATCCGTGGGATTAGCGTTAGAGGTTCTTATAGTTCATTCAAAATAACCATGAGTGAGCGTAGTAGGTTACGACAAAAGCTGAATTCTTACTGACCGCGAGACAAAGTCCCAAAAGCACGGATCACGAGATGTCTCCGACAGGTAATCATAAAATCATTAAAATAATACACGGACATAGTTTAAGCGTTTCATTGCCATTTGAATAGTAATAACCTAAATGACCACTGCTAAGTCGCTCGGACGCCTGCATTGTTCTTGGTTATATGCACATCGTGATGGGAGATTGACCCTTCTGTTTCTGGTACATATTTAATGTTATTTAATGTTATTTGCCTGCCCTCTTCCCGCTCTGAAGTTAGTTAAGAAGAGTCTATAAGTACAACTTTTTAGGTCTATGAAAAAAATATTGGGACCGTTCCCTCGTGATTGACAAATCAGTGTGACACGCAAACCAACTTAATTCTGTCACTGTCTACATTGAGTGATTTGATGAAACAGTTACTGTAATTTAATCATTATCTTCAAGTTTTTGTATGATTTATGACGTTTTAGCAAGCTGGAGAGAACTTTACAATTAGGAGCTTCTTAATTTGTGCTTACTGTTATCTGACAATGTTATGGTGATTGAATCAAGAAGAGTGAACTGGGTGGAACACGTATTTACCTACTCGTGGGGGACAAATACGTTCGCAAAACTTCAGGAACGAGACCTCGTCAGGATTTAGATGTGGACGGAAATGTATTGTGACGACTAAAAAATATATATATGCATAGCGTAACAATTCTCGCCAGATTTCGACCTTTGACCATTTACGAAGATAATAATATTAATAACAATATTGCTAACCTAAGTAACTGTGGTAAAGGAAGTGGACTAGGGGTTCCCCACCCAGTAACTTATGCGCGCAGATATGCGTATGTAGCTTCACATAATGTATACGTTATTACCGTTTGATTTTAGTAAAAATTTAAATGTGCAAAAATATTTAGTAATACGTTACAGTAAGAAATTTCATGAAATTCCTTTCAGTAATTCTCAAGCTTTTTTAATAGGCGAGTTCGTAGGGATGCGAGTACACGTGCGAAAGCTTTAACTTCAAGTCAGCTGACTGGCTGTGTGATTGAATAGCGAGTTTTAATGAACGCAGAACTGCCTGAGGTTGTCATTAAAGCGGAGGGGGGGGGGATACATACTGACCAACTGTGGGACTATAAAACTTTGAAGGACTGTGCCATGGTGTTAGTTACGTGTTAGATGCCTTTCTAACAGACGCAGTTAATGCCCCTATGTGTTGGGGTGTTCGGGAGGCCCCTTGTTTGAATATCCGCTCGGAGTTAGGGTATACTGGTTGTTGTTTCATTGTTTCACGAAAACAGATGAGCAGTCACCTGAAGACGGGAACAACAACAACAACAACAATATAGTAATAATGCCTTATACATAATAATATTGAAATACAATACAGAACATGAGTAAAGTATTAAAACTGAAGTACATTTACCCCGAGACCGCACACGCGCCGGATGAGAGAAACGCCTGACTTAACTTCGCACCAAGGGTAAGGCATTGTGTTGCTAGGTCAGTGCTATTCGCACACCTCATAGGTCGACGTTGGGCGCATATATGACAGTAGCGAAAAATTGTTTGGAAGAAAAAATCTCAAGAACTCGGAGAAAAACTTGCCACTTCATCCACGACGAATCTCACTTGGAAGTCACTCGGGGTT
>NW_019060410.1:273348-283591 GCF_000696155.1 Zootermopsis nevadensis
CCCCTGAGCTTCGAAAATTAGTATCGGTTGGAATATTTGCTGTAAGCAAATGACGGAAGTTTTATTTAATGAAATACTATAACCTAAGAAGAGTTAAACCAAAATGGAACAATGCCCCAAACATGTAATAAGAAGGCGTTGTTCAATCTTTCCAACCCTAGACAAGCTCTTCAGCCATTGTTATTACTTCGGGGGGTGATGGGGCGCGCACTGTCCGGGGAATTATGCTAATACTGCATACATCCATTCCGTTTTATTATTTGTCAAATTCTCGTAACCTGCGTTTTCAGACCCCTGCGTAGAAGAGAATGGTGGAAGAAAGTGTCTGCGGTGTGAGTGATCCGACGCTGATCCGCATTTTTAAAAAAATATATGTAAAAAGTGCGAATGGTCGAATGTTTGTACACCAGAAGTGGAGTCCTGCAGAGAGATACCTGCCTCGGCAAGAATAGGAGGAAAACCGGAGTGTACAGTGTACTATCGGTCTTAGAAACATTGCCTGTCCAACGATGGACTACCCCGCCGAGCAAGTAACTCACCCATCCATCCGTCCAGAGAGCGACTCACCAACACGCCCATTCATTATCGCCCGTGATTTTCTGTTATAAAATAAAGTCCTTTTGTCTCTCCAGCTTATGTCCGCTGTTTCTCCGTCTCCGTTCTTGTCGTTATGTGACTATTCATCGCGGTAACAACAGAATAATGCCTAAAGCGATAATTATGCGATACTGTGGCGGTAAATATGTTTGTCGTCTAACATCCTTTCGTTTTTAAGATATGAATTTTATGAGCCATAAGGATAGTTCAGTACATTTTTCTTGCGCTGTACTCAATCATGTGTCGGTCAAGAGATCTTTGTACAAAGAGGTGTTATAGAGCAGTGGTATTCAAACTTCTTTGTTCGCGTACCCCCAGATATAATTTCTCTTCAACTTTGTACCCCCAAAGTTGTTGGTGTATAATTCAAGGTATACACAGTAAATAATTTACATCCAAAATAAATTAAGTAAATTACATTACTGATTATTCAGTGTTTATCATAAAATAATAATTTTTTTAAAAAATTCACTTACCCCCTAAGATGTCTTCGCGTACCTCCGGAGGTATGCAAACCCCAGGTTGAATACCACTGCTATAGAGAACTGAAGTAATTTTGTTGTTTAAACACGATTTAAAATGAATGTTTCGGTAGCATATGTTTGGTCATTGGAAATATAGACTGTATTCGTTAAATTTTTATAATAATAATCTGTTATTTTAGTACGGTTTATGTTAAGACAGATGCTAAGCAAAGAACAATTGCTTACACTAGTTACAAGTTACATAAAGATGGTACATGTGTATAAAAATTAGTTTTGAAGTTACGATAGTTTACTGTTGTACTTCAAGAAAAGTCTTAAACGCATTGAATGTTTTATTAGTTTCCAGCCATTACGTTCATCAGAACCTTTGTCTCGTCCTTCAGCACTATTTAGTTGTCCTTTATCAAATATATATTGTTTCGAATGGTAAAGTGATTGAAAGAAATCATTTGTGTTATTTTTAAGGTACTACCTCAGAATTTATACGTAAAGTGAGGAAAACTGCTATGGAACTATTGTAATTGTAATAGATTATTGAACCGAGATTTGAAACCTAGACCTTTAACATATCAGAAATTATAGGACGGTCAAAGGATACGTGAACACGTATGCAGTGAAAACTGTGGCGAAGGCGCCACTAGTAAATTGTTTTATAATAAGTGTACACCGATAATTATATTAGGCATTTAAAAAAATCGTTGATGCCATGTGTTTCCACACAAATGACGGCATTAAAATCAAACAAGGACATGGGGAGTGGAGTCTGTGGTCAGATGACATGTGACGTCCATTGAGTCACTTCAGCTAGTGATAACATCTGGCCCGTCAGTTTTAAACATAGTAACGACAATAATATTTTACTCTGACTGTGGCATTAAAACCGAATACAGACAGTGCCAATTAGGGAATGACACAGTAATAATCTCGTAACTTCATACATGCTTCTTGAGAAGCTAATAGTCGCTTACCTAGTCATGAAATTCCAAGCCTGTAATGGAAACCGAAGGTTAATTATCGCGTTCACATTATATCGTCACGTGTTCCTGACCTCAATCGAATCTATTCTACACTCTCCCATCGTAGTTAAAATCAAATTTAATATTATCACTGAAATGTCGTCTGGTCTTCAAAGCGGTCTCTTCCTTCCAAAGTTTCTGGCCTAAATTTTTCCTATCATTCCCCGCCCATTCTGTCCTCCATTTGATCACTCAAACGATGACTGGGTTTGGTTGTGTATTATTCATCTCTTCATTATAGATTTTCCTACAATCTGTTGTTACTTCAGCTCTGTTAGGCCCAAATATTCTTGTCGCCATGTTATCTATTTAAATGTTCTTAAATGTGAAATATCATTTTTATGTCTATAGTTTCGACAGGTATAAAATAAAAATATTCTTTATAAGAATATTACTCTCATTGTACTGATGGACGAAGAAAGCACCTCTGAAACGTCGGTAAACGTTTACAGTACTACACGTCGCAACACCCCAGAAGACAGCAATGTACATACTCACCTGAAATTTTACCTGCACTCATTAAGTTGCCATTAAATTTTTCGTCATAGTTTGAGCGTTTCAATGTGACGATTAGTAAAGGTTTAACACCGTGTCTTAACAGTGTTTGATCCATACTTTAGTGTCTTTTCAGCAGAATGAAACACCGAGAGGTTGCCCTTAAAACGCTGGAGGTCGAATTAGATAGTGAAACTGCGTAGAGCGACATCATGTCTGAGGTAACAGCCACAGCTGTAACAATATGTAATGTATGCAGCAGACACTATTTGAAAGTCAACTATAGTTACGCTTCTGTGGCGTGAGTTTGTCTGCACCCATAGCGACGTTCAATGTGCTTTTGATATGATTTGTAGACATTGTTCATGACCATAAAGCGTGATTCACGTTTCAGAGATCTGGGTTCTGTCTTGCTCTGTAAAGCAGGGCTAGACAATTATGTTCATTCTCGAAGACGGGTGAAAGTGGCCTCGGGTCGAGAGGCCAGAAACTATGTATAGTTTAAAAAATATGAATTAGCTGTAAATTATTCGAAATTACTTAAAATATTTAATATACACGCCGAACCACATAGAATTAACAATGTTAACAACCATTATAATTAAAAAATTAGCACCTCCGTCTAGTGGTTAGTACGTTTGCTTCGTATGTGGGAGGTCCTGGGTTCAAATCTTGATCCGGAGGCTGGCTATTCTCACAAAGGCTTTCCAATCCCTCCAGGAACATTCCAGGATAATACATTACGTCCCGAACGCTTCCTTCCATGTTCTTTCCAATCCTTTAATAGCCTTGTAATTCGACGCTGTACAGTCTGGACAACTGACAGCGTCGTTACAATTTGACACAAATAAAAATAAAAGGAAGAGGATAAGAGGAGTAAGTAAGTTTTATATATTACTTTCCTGCTCGCTCTGTACACTGGCTGCTATCTGTTGAATCGTACCGTGCAACTTTTAAGTAAGTGTTTTCTTGAAGCCACGTGGCACGAGGCTGGATGTGATGTATTCCACGTGTAAGTTTTGTGATCGAACGTCTAGGCATCCTAGCAATTGTGAAAGCAGTCTGTGTAATATAAATGTTAATTAAAGTGTTCCATAAACTGTGTGCAATTAATTCATGGCGTTTGAAGTCATTTGTATTTGTAACGGTGAAGGAATGTACGAAAGCCAGCTTTGTTTATACGTGCGTTGGGTTAACAACGTGAGGCAGAGATGAAAGTGGCGTTTATGGTAGAAAGAAAGAGGGAAGGAAGAAGAAAAGAAAGAAACAGAATAATGTTGGAAACGGGGAATGGAGCGTAGAAATAAATACACTGTTTTTTCTAATAACTGTTCAGTTTGTTAAGAGATTCAAAGGGAATTCGTACAGATGTGTGAAAAACTTCTTGTAATCACAATTAAAAGCTGCTGAACTGTCTGAGGGGTCCTTTGCGAATAGGAGGGTGACAGGAAGAAGCCGTAGTGATCTCAGAGGCAGATTCCTTGCACGAAAAGCGCGCGAGACTATTTCGGTCTCCGAGCAAGGTAACAAAATATTATTTAACTCTAAAAGAAGTAGTATCATTGAATAAAACGGTGTTCTGTTCCAAGATCAGAATGTTCATAACACTATCTCCGATTTGAGAGAGCACGTGCTTTATTGCGAAGCATTGTAATGGACATTCCACATTCCTTAAGAAGTTAGTTGAACGTTGTATCGTTGTCACATCATGGCAGACAGTCTTTAGTCTGTGCACCTTAGCACACCCACGTCCTTTCTAGAGAGTCATTATTTACTACCATAATGATTATAATGAATAAGCGTTGTCCTAAAGCCGTAGCCACGACTGGACATGAGCCAAGTTCTTCGACTCCTACTTGAATTAGCCAAGAAACTGGATGGGAGTTGCCCAAACTATCGCCTACCTCGAACTGTAGTAGATTTTCTGGGGTGTAAATTCTTCCAATGAACTTCGTAAATCTGGTAGTGGAATGCGGCTACTAACAAAGACATTTGAGATTTTGGGTTCTCACGGCGACGACAGTGAAGATAGCTCTCTATTCGGATGTTACGCCGTGTAATCTGGTAGATATTGACCGACGTTTGAGGAAGTTACACGGCACTTAATCCTAGGAAACAACTGTCTTCAGCAAGTCCTGTCACTGTACCCAATACTGAACCAGTTTCATCCCCACAAAGTCTGTCCCTACTGTGTGTTTTAAAGTATAAAGCTGTTATCTCCTTCTAGATCTTTCAATCGGAAATTTTCGGATATTTTTCACATAATTTTTCCGGTATATTTTCTGTTTTCTCTCACACAATTCCTCCTGGAGTAAAGTCATACGTTTTCCACTTACGTCATACCTCGTCAGTTAAATTTTTTTTGAATGCTTTGTTTTCAAACGCCTACAATTTATGCTTTTCCGTCAGAGCAAAATAGCTAGTCACAGCAACTAGTAGAATGACTGATTTATTATTTTTTGTCTTCGTATGCAGACGGCTTGATAACAAATTTTGAGAAGGATAACATGCAATTTTTGGAACTGTTCTCTTCATTTTATCATAAACTTAATAGTTCAGTCAGTAAAGTTACCGTATACGTGCAGGATGACCGTGGTTCATTTCCCAAAAATAACTAGTATTTTCTATTTGTCACTACATTAGACCACTTCTCGGCCACGCCGTTTAGTTTCGGAGTCCTAGAATGCGTGGAGTTTCCCTGCAATCGCCGTATACGCCTTTGTAAAGTGGCAGCTTATCATATCATGACGTTACAACAGGAAAAACTTCGTCTCCTCGCAACAGAAGGCGAAGTTCGCCGGAAAGGGAGGGTGTTAATGAGGGCCCCGCTGTGCTAGTAGGGGAAGTTTGTAATTAAGCACTTCCTAGCCTGGATCATGTGAGAACGAACTTCTACCCATGTATAAAATATTCATTCACTGGGCCACGAAAATAAACAATAGGCTTAGATGTAGTTTCCTGAACCCTTTCTGAGAATGCATTTGTCTTTGACGTCATCGCCACGACTTGGATATCTAGGGCTAATGCTGTGGGTGTTCGAGTGACACAGGATAGTGGTCACCCCTGTTGATTCGTATTTGATAGAGCCTGGGCCTCCAGAATCTTGCCCAGAGACATGGACCATTCTCACCGAGGTTTCTCTTACTTTCTTCAGGTGTAAAGTCACGACCGCTTCAATTCAAATGATCTTAAACTCATTATTCACAATCATCCTATACGATTAGACTCTGTAATATGTGTAGCTGAATAAGTTTTATTAAATAATATAACACCATAACAATTTAGATGGCCTAATTGTACAATATAGCCAGACTAATGCAATGATATGTGGAAACGTGGTCACGTGATGTTTGGCAGTGGCTACACCCTTCGTGTTATCTATTTTATTTATTTACGAGTAATTACACTTAATAGTTGTTCGTGAGTCCCAATTGGGGCTCGACACCAAGACAGACTGGCTGACTGACCGTCAGTCGCAACGTGACTTAGATTTGGAGTAATTAGCCGTCAAGAAGACGAGAAAACTTTCAATAGTGAACATAGTGATAAATATCTATCAAAATACATTGACAGCAAATGGTCAGCTACCAATACTTGCTTGTACATAGATAGATTTGGCAACACTTTCAGTAGCTCACACTAAATAGGTTCCATCAATTTAATGGTTAGTGATTTTGATATTCTAAAGTATTTTGACAAATGGCGCACAGGTTATGAACTAAATGTTGAAATATTCAGATGAAATTCGGGCATCAAAGGGTTAAAGTACTCAACACCCTCCCGTACTATTCCTGGTGCGATTAAAAGTGTACTTGAAATTTATAAACTATAATCGGTCTTACATCAGGCATTTGAAACGGGGAAATCCCCGAATACTCCGTTAGCACTACACTGATTTACGTCGTTCCATTAAAATTTTGCCGTTAGCATCTGAAAAATGCAATGGAACGAAATCAAGATTGGTGGAAAATGTAGCCTATTTCAGATCGAGGGGATTATTTTCAAAATACGTTCCTTTTGTCATTACATGTCCTTTACCATGTCTACTTTTTCTGCTTGCGAAAATTTTTGTAGCGGGACTGTTAAAATGTATTGTCTGTCATAGGCTTATTATTGAATGTTTGGAGTGGTTTCAGGTTCTCACGGCTGCAAGTATGAAGAAGACTATCTTCTTGGTTCTTGTGCCGTGTAGTCTTGTAGATGTTTACCGACGTTTCGGAGGTGCTTTCTGCCTCCATTATCGCCCTGATCAGAAAGTACCTCTGAAACGCCGGTAAACTTCTACCAGACTACACGGTGTAACATTCCAGACGACAGTAATTCTTGTTTAATGTTTAGTTCCGCTGGCTTAAATCGAGTAAAGTTCTGTCTCTGAAATAGGCTCAGCCCCATTTGTTTCGCTTACACGACCTAAATTGTTCGTCTGTAAGTTACGAAGTCCTGTCACAATTTAAAATACCTAATATTTTAATGTTGAATGAATATTAAGTCTTTACTGTAGGACTACTTATACTGGTATATATTAATTTAAATTACTTTTTAGTGAAACTTTCTTAAGTTTTAAAAATAAGTACTATTTAAATACGCATAGGTCTGTATTGCACTCTCTCAAAAACTAAAGTCCGTTGCTGTGGAAATACACTGCAAAGCTACTGAAGTGACTTACAGTCAGAAATAATTTATTCTTTTATTTCGTTGAATATGCAACATATATATATAAAAATATTTCAAATAAAAGCTGTAACGCTTAGAGATAAGCGATCTGCATTTCACGTTGTGTACAAATATTTTATACAGTAAGCTGCTTCTGAGAAAATCGATAAAGATCGATTTGAACTTCCTGCGAAGTAGAATTCACTTCTGGCCGATGTGAACCAAAATTAAAGTCATTTGAATAATAGTATTTTATTTATGATTAGAATTTAATAAATATTGAATGAAAATTTGACTTACAGATAGACAAACAGAGACACACAACCTACAAACATTCATTCATTTTGTGTGCGTTGTGCAAAGAAGCTTCAAAAGGAACATTCTTCTCAGCGAAACCGCCTGCATAATAATAGGTCATTCAAATGTGGCAGCTCCTCCACGGGGAGAAAATTCAAACTACCGTTTAATTACAGGGTACAAATTGCTCCCGGCCTTAAGATTGCTTGTACCGTTACCGTAAAAGACAATTCGATAGACAGTGGCTAAACGTATTTACAACGTCGGAATTTAATAATGGTTTATTTAAGCCACAAGGTTTAGACTCATTTTCCCCGCAGCTCAGCTAGAAGCGTCAGTATTTTGTTTGTTAAAGTAAATGTGAAACGTAATTTTGTACCGTCGTGGAAGAAAACACTTCGTAAATAGTTTAAAACGCTCAGGAAAATGTTTGGACGAACTGCGAGATTGCTGTAAGACACTAAGTGTTGGTACGATAGTAAATGTTACCGTTTGTTTTGTATGAGTGTGGTAATATTAAGAAACAGATTGCTGAGCTAACGAACGTGGTCGGATGAAATTAAGATGTGAACCAAGGATGAAGATGGCTGTCTTCTGAACAGATGCTCCATGTGCTCTGGTAGAAGTTTACAGACGTGTCCTCGTGAGGAAATCGTCCTGATGATTCTGGCAGTAAACACTTCTGAAACGTCTGTAAACTTATACAAGACTTTATGACGCAACATCCCAGAAGACAGCCATGTTCATGCTCGATGCCGTGATATTCTGAAACCTCACCAACTAAAAGCAAAGCTAATTGCATGAAATACGTTCTGTCGTGAAACATTGGCCTTGTAATTACTGAGTTGGGAAATAAATTCCTTGTTTTATGTACCAAATCCCGTCATTGTAATCTACTCCGAGGAATTTCGATTCACGTCCACACCCTGTTATTTTTAATAGCCATTGTTACGTAGTCTTGAAATTTACTAAATCAAATCTAAAAGTTCGTGACGATGGTGAGTCATTTGAATAAAAATTTTCTTGGATATTTTCCATCGTCTAAGAAATAAAATAGAAAAACGACGTTTCGGAGATGGGGCTCTATCTATTGGGCCCAACTGAGTAGGTACCTGAAGTCGGAGATAGAGTCCCATCTCAGAAACGTCGTTTTTCTATTTTATTTCTTAGACGATGGAAAATATCCAAGAAAATTTTTATTCAAATTGAAATTTACTGACCAAAATCCGGAATGCATTTCTCTTTTCTCCATATGCTACGCCATTGTCATTCTTCTTAATGTAATTTCTGTCAACAACTTCAGGCGACAACAAAGGACACACAGAAAAGCTTTGATGTCTTCTGTTAGCGAAGCAGTAAACTCTAATATCTATGGGACGACTTGTTACATATTTACTTCTTAGCACAAAATACGTGGCCAACATAGGGAGATTTCGTTGTAGAACGGGTAAAGTTGACTATTGTAAAGAGAGACTCAAGCCCATCATAGTGCTACTGTCTGGAATCAAACCACTGACATTTCATTGGAAAACTCGCGTGACAGAGAACTAGCGTACGTGAACAATTGATCAGGAAAACAATTGAGGGAAAACCCAAGCTCGTCCATGTCCGATTTGGCTAGATGTAAATCCACGTTAAAATAATAATAATAATTAATTATTCGTTGTATCCTCTGTTGTCATGGCGACCAAGTTTTAACGATGCCAAGCCACTCTACACGTGTACGCAATGAAACCAGCCACTTGGCTAGCAAGTCACACCATTACTAGGATGTACTTTGCTTCTGCTAAACAACTAATGCAGGAAAAGTTCAAGGTTGCTGTTGGATAGGTGGGGAAACGAACTGAGGTATGAGACGGGGCGGGAGTCTTCTCTGATCAAACACAGACAAACAGTTTATGACCCGGTCTTTCTAATAGTTGGAATAGTCATGTGGGTAATACTGGAGATGTGTACGAGAACACTGCTCGCTTTCGTGTATGTGACTAAAATTATACAGAGTGGAGCAGGACCCCTTATAATTCGGGTTGAATTTTTTTTATATATTTAATAGATGGCTCAGTGACGAACTCACTAATTGGCTGATAACCTAAAAGTTGTTTATGAACTTCCAAGTTCTGTTTAATGGAAACCGAAAGCGAACATCCGCCATAACTGAGGGCTGTTACTGGATTCGGTATTGACCGAGGTAATCTATTTCGACATAACATGTTTCTATGGTATTTATGTTATTTTCACATCCAATTCTGAGTCGTTCAAATAGCCGGCTTCTATTAAGATTTCTCACTAAAATTGCGTCTGCATATTGATCTGTTTAGTTCGACTTATCTGATTTGCTACGAGACGAGTGTATAATGTGAAGTTTCTCAAATAACCACTATGTTCATGGGCCTGAATTTTAAATATTTTCCCCTCAAATGTTGAACGTCAATAATGGTTGGAGGTTACATTTAGGAAACCAGTGGTTGTAGTCTGTTCTGAGGTTCATTATAGAAGAACCCCTGTTAATGGTCCTTCCAATCAGAGTTCATGACTGTCTCCCTCGGAAGAGGATTGCCTGAGAGTCATTCAAGTACTGAGATCTTTCTGATACGAAATGAAACGCTTCATAATTAAGAAAGTGATTTCCAGAATTTCTGATACTGGCATTATATAAGATCATTTCTACCATAGGAAGCATGATCCACTGGTAATATGATG
>NW_019060410.1:289158-323540 GCF_000696155.1 Zootermopsis nevadensis
CGGAGGGTGAACGAGCCACAACGTGAAACGGACTTTTCACCTCTACCTGGATAAGACGAATGTTAGAATGCGTGGAGCGTAACCTCCACCCTCGTATGTAGTTTAACGCTGTGCTGCTTGGTCACAGATACAGATTTACTGTTGCTGACGACCTTCGATTTGTCTGAATTCAGCAACTGTTCTTGAAATCAGTGGATTGTTGACAGTTATTTGAAACTCATAAACATGCAAGCTACAGGTTCTGAGTCGTGGAAAGAAAAGGAGCTGTCCACTTCATCTTCGCTTTCTTAGTAAGGCTGAATAGCACCACTTTTTGTGGGTAACGTCTGTTTCATGTTGAACCATAACCTTTTCTTTCTACATGAGTTTCGAAGGGTTAAACATAGACATGTACCTACTATTTGGTGCCCTCACAATGTCTTCGGTTTGAAACTCGGCAGGGACACATGATAAACTAAGTACGATTTTTTATAATTTTTCTAAATTCTCATGCTGATTTTGGGGTGGTACTTTATACATGCTACATCAACCGAAATTTATATTTCATAATTATAATGCTATTTGACGATCGATAAGTAGCTCTAAAGTCAGTATAAAATGTATGTGACTTAAGTCCTTGTTACCGAGTACTAAAGATGTAATTAATGTAGTTTACAAAGCTTCGTCAAACTTTTTTCCATGTTACGAGCTAAATAACTCGTTTAGAAACACCTACCTTGATTGCTCGGAATGTTTTGGTGTTTGACAGTGTCATTGAAAAAAGATACGTTTCATATAATTTGTTAACTTTCTTTGTGTGGTTTCTCTGTCAATGGGCCTGTTAAAATACTTTCAAAAAGATGCTCCAATTTTAATTTTACCGAAGAACATGATACATGTAATTGTGTTTAGTGTCTCTGAATGCAGCAGGATTATGAAGGCGGAACGTATTTCAATTTTAGTTTCAAGTTTAGTATAGGATCTCTAAAATAGTCTAAAGATTGCTATCTTCTGGTTTGTTGCGCCGTGTAGTGTGGTACATGTTTACCGACGTTTCAGAGGTCCTTGCTGCTTCCATCATCAGGACGAATCACAAGGACTTCTGAAACGTCTGCAAATATCTACCAGACTACACGGCGCAACAACTCAGAAGGCAGCAATCTTCAGACTCACCGTCGTGAAAACCTCAAATGCTACATAAAATTGTCTACTTTGAAATCATTACTTCGCCAAGTCTGCAATAAATTACTTATATATATATTTTTTTACATAAGGGTAACTTTGTCACCTCATAATTCTTTCGGGTTTATAGAAATATACAAACTCCCCAGATTACAAAAATTTGCAATCAAAATTTGTTTTAAATATCACTAGCGTCTGAATATTACGTAATTTCAGTGTCGAATGTCACTGTGTTGCATTTGTTAATAATCGTCGATGTTGGGCTTGTGAATTGTAACGACCTACGTTTCGGAGAAAAATAGTACCTCCATCTTCATTGGTGAAGGAGGCAGTACGTTCCTCCGGCACGCTGGTATCTACCTTAGAAATCCAAGCGACATTATAAGCCTGGAGATCAACATATCTTCACCGTTGTCGTAATCTCATATGTCACATATGTAGCTTGTAGGACGAAGGGCTTGTCTAAAAGTTATGTAGGATAGAGTTGCCTTCCGCTGCGTTTCTTCCGCTAACCATCTAAGGCAGATACTGAGATGTGGTCTGTCCCTCACCATGGGAATGTCAGTGGATGCTTCTCCATGTCAAGGCAATGTGTTCTATCTGCCTAGTGTGTGGCGTCGAACGCATTGTGTGCAAATAAGAACGTGTATAGTCCAGTGATTTCGAAACCATTTTTCGGAAAGAGTAGAATTCGCCGGCAATCCACTGGCAGAAATGTATGTACGCATTCTTACGCGTGTGTTTCATTGAGTTTACTTTCAGGCTCATAGCTCTGCCTTGATTTTTCAGTGGGGAATAAAAATAGAACATTGCAGTTATTATTTTAACTTTGCAATCCATGAAATTGTCTTCGCGACCCGTAAGTTGAAGAGCTTTTATAAAGGCGGGATTTTGTTGCTAATAGACCGCGGAATCATTCTCTATAAACTTTATAACTACACTTGTGTATTCCAGTTACTGGTGTATTGATGAATAAATATATTAAGTATAAGACACCAGAGCACGCGACACAACAACCCAAAAGACAGCCATCCTCATACTCGCAACCGTGGAAACTTGATATCTCAATTATATAGAACTGATTCAACAATTTCAGCAAGTAATTTACACCAATAAATATTGTTAATTTAACTAATTGACCTATTTAGCACTTAAATATTTCCATTTGATTTAATTGTAATGTTAATTTTGATTTAAATTGACATTTTAATTTTAAGTTCACAGTTGGCGGATTACATCACCAAGTTGGCCTGAAGATTATATTGTAATAACGAATTGTGTTTCTATAAATAAACTGATTCTTTTAATATTTTAGTCATAGTGTTTTTGAAGGTAATAACTATAATATACGACTTTATGTCACTTTTCGTACCAGAACTACTAAAATTTGTTTAGAGACTTATGCAGATACAATTGACAGAAATTGGAGCTATTTTATGGGAAATAATGTTGAACAGAATCTTCTGTTGTTGTGCGATTGAATCTATCGAAGTACGTTTACATCTCAGTTTAACTATTTCTCCTTCAAGCTTCATATCTGTCGTACAAAGACTCGCTCGCTTACTTTAATCATTGCATTAATACAAGTCGATATTAAGAGATAAGAGTTAGATAATTTAAGGGGATTTTCCATATCAGTTCATTGAAATCCATCTAAGACTTAATTAAGCATCTCTTTACTTTAATGTATCCACCAAATAAAAACTTAATCACCTGCATTAATGTAATTCTACGGTTGAAATAAATGTAAGCCGATGCTATGAGAGAGACAAAGTTTTAAAATCAGCATCCGTGGCAGCGAAACTGTAATGACGTGATTCTTCAACTTGATAGCTACTTCCTTAGTTGGGATAACAGCGTTACACTTCTTAATTAAAATTAAAAATATAATTATTGCCAGTCATGCCTTATGGTAATAACAAAATTAACGAATAAAGTAATATTTTAAAAGAATAATACAGAATTGTTATGAAATAGAAGGGGTCCGCAGTGGCCGCGCGGTCTGAGGCGTGGGCCTTGCGCCGCTTGGTCGCTGGGACCGTGGGTTCGAATCCCACTCAAGCCATGGATGTTTGTCCGCGTTGTCCTGTGTACACGTAGAGGCCTTGCGAAGGGCCGATCCCTCGTCCAAGGAGTCCTACCGAATGTCTATAGATCGAGACAACGAAAAGTTGGGACCCGCAGTGCTCAGGCACTTGAAGAACGGGTCGTTCCCAGTATCCCGAGTATGAAATGTAGGTATAACATGAACTGCAGAGGCGAAAATCTTGTCATACCTTTGGGTCATAAATGCGGTTGCCTTTCCTGATGTGTGATTTTGAAATTTGCTGTAGGATGCTAATACCAAACTTGTAACAATAATGGTCGGTGCCAGAATAAAGATTTAAGGTTTAATAATAAAGGTTTAAGTCCAAAAATTATAAACAAAATATGATAGTTTCTTTGTAACCCTTATTTAGTATTGCCTGTAATTTATCAACATGAAAAATTTCGCCTTAAATTCATATTTGTTTTCTTTCAAAATCAATATATGCGATATGTGAGAACTTTCTCTAGCATGCAGTTGAGTTGCGGAGTCTGAGGGTCACACCACAGCGACATGACACAATATGGACACAGCAGACATAAGCACATCAGTAAAAATACTGGGGATAAGGAACCTGCAAAAACTGTGTGGCTTCAGGGAATGATATTGCACCAAACCTAGTTATTTCCTGCGACTGACATGCATGAACGTTTAAATCTTGATTCCAAAAAGAGAAAGAAAATATATTTCTCATCATGTGATATAATCCTTGGAAATTCGTTTCTTGTTGGACTGTATATTTCTCGTGTAAATTGAAGGGGTTTTTTTTCTCTAAAAGGAATGTAAGCATTAAGATTCGAGTTTCTAATTCCCTTCAATCATAATTGAAGTAGGCAGAAGGCTAACAAACATTTTTTTAGAGCCTTCAAGTATTAAAATATATTTTCACTCCGATTCTAAAACACGACAGAGAAGCCAAATTATGTGTTTATGAAGAATAAAAACGAAATCGAAAATAATTATTATTCAGAGAAGGAATAATTTAATTATCACATAACAGAAACATTTCAACAGTTTCTAAATACTACATCAACTCTCCATGACTTTCTCTTCATATCTGAGAAAAATTACGAGACTTAAAAGAAACATAAAAGTCACATTTAGAACTAACAATGCAATAGAAAACTTAGGTGTAAATAACAGAAAAGCGATGAGGTAGGAGTATATCTCAGTGCAACTGAGCCGCTGTCCACCCCCCCCAGAACGACTCTAAGAAAAACATCCCCAGAGAACAAACCTGGGCCTCTGCGGTTAGAAGCCGACGACTAACGGCGAGCAGACGGACGTATACTGTATCAGGATAATTTATAAATTAAAATAATTGGACTGCATTAAGAAATATGTGTGTCATCCCATCCGTAACTTTGAAAGTCGATATAAAATAGCATATTAATGACATCAGAAAGTAGAAATAAAAGTCTGGAAATTCACAGAAAAAATTACAAACCATCCATTTCTAAGGGGAAATTGAAGATATTATTTGCTGTTGAGAGTTTTGGGCCTTACGGGGCAATACAGAATGGCGCATAATTATTTGCCTGTATATAAAATAAGCAAACAAACAAACTATTAAACACTACAAAAAAGACACTAGTGCCATACGCGTTTCAACCTCAAGAGGTCATCATCAGTGACATCAGGGAAATTAATTCATTTAATCAAATGGTTTAAACTGGATTTAGAAAATAAATAATGAATACGGTATTTAACAAAAGTATTCCAAGCGATACTGCACTAGATGTTGTTATTCCTGTAAATAGTTGTTTGTTTACTTATTTTATATTCTAATATACTATATGGTATGCAAAGTTTTAAGATTATTTGCCTGTAGGAAATCGTGGAAGTAATCTAGGCGTTTGTCATCGTCATTTTGCAGTAATTCTTGTATGGAAAAAATGTAAGTTCTACGTTAAGATTCGTTGCAGCAATTCAGGTGTTAAAATCTCTGCGAAAGTCTGTCTTAGTCTATGAAATTGAACAATTTTTTTGTGAAATAACAATTCAATTATTCCTGCGCGCTGGTGGGCTGTTCATAATAATTTCCCAAGCCTCTATTTTATTTCTGAAAAATAAATATAAAAGAACGAATAAATTAAATATCCAGTTATTTTAAATTGGATGACTAATTATGCCCTACTCTGTATTTATGAATGTGTACATTGTTATAATCGCTGCTATGGTAATGCTGTTACGGGATTTTTAATTGATATTATACTGCTTCATCTGAATGTATCCGTTTTACTTTTGCATCACTGTTAGAAGCCTCCTGAATACTGTTCGTTGAACTTTGTGACCTTTAAAGTAAATAAATGTTTACAAATATGTACTTTCTCCTTAACCTTCTGGAATAGAACAAGGCCAAACTATGAAGAGAAAGAGGTTGTGAAACCAGCGTCTGAACATTTAACTTAGATGGCTAAAGAGACGCTTTTGTATATTCCAAAACAAATTACGTTATCCTGGCCATGGCTTTTTAACTGTATGTAATCCTGATAAACCCGGAGCCTTCGAATACGAAGTAGGAGTGCTAACCACATTTACCATGATAATCTATGGCAATTCTGGTGTTGTACAGCTAATATAAAAACTTTCAGCCCTAAGTTGTAGATATATTTATTGTTTGCAAGGTATACGTTTTTAGCAGCCATGCTCTGTCGTGTGACCTGATTTTGTTAAAAATCTCATTAAATCAGTAATAATCGTTTAAATACTGCCGTATATAGCTAATTTCAATGCTATTCCTTCTCTGAACTCTTCCCAAGTACTTTAATGAAATTACTTGGAAGATTTGCTTCTCAGTTTTGAATCTGTCACAAATGAAAACAACGAA
This sequence comes from Zootermopsis nevadensis, assembly GCF_000696155.1. Next base: position 295,236 of record NW_019060410.1, read on the forward strand.
CATAAGCAAAGTTATATTGATGTGTTTGGAATCAAGATATATTGTTTAAATACCAGGTAACATTAAGATTATTCGCTCTGTTGATGTAGCATACCTGAAGCATAAACCAGTGGAATTTACCATGTGGATCGCAGGCGTTTAAATACAAATTAGTTTTGAGAAAATGTTCTCCTTATACAGGTAGTAATTTATTAATGGTCATTTAGCGTACTTAGGTGTTACAGTGAATTATACAGGATTTTATTGTGTCCTACGAAATATCAGTGTTCAGTGAGCCAGTTCCACGTCTTTATCCAATCGGAAGGTTCATTACCGTGTTTACAAGAGCCTGCCGTTGGTCCTTGCCCTGAGTCAAGTTAATCCACTTCGCACACTCAGACTGTACTTCTATCAGATCAGTTCTACTATTACCCTTTCATCTACTTCTAGGTCTCTCAATAGGTCTCTTCTCTTCAAGGTTTCCAATAGATACGCAGTGTTTTAAATGTTTATTTTTTGTTTATGTCTTATAATTTGCGCTTACATCACACTTCTCTTCACGGTACTTGAATATTTAGGGGAAAATTAAACGTCAACCAGTGTATTCATTACAACCGCTCTGTTTAATCATTTCGGAAGCATAGTAAGTTTCACATAACATTCGTTGTTTTATTTGTTGTTTGCTGTGATTGGTGAATATTCAGTCGGTGGCTGCAATGTAAAAGATAAATTATTTCCTTTCTTCCAGAGAGGTCTACAATCAAAAGAAAATGTAGACCAAACTACGTTTCAGTGCCAATAATTTCAGAAATCTGTTTCACTTTGTGAGTGGATATGTAACGCTACATAACCTGTTAATTTCGTGATATTTTATTAACTGCATGGAGCTACTGAGAAAACCCACAAAAAGTCTCATTAAAGATAGCCGGTATTGGGGACAAAATTTGAACCAGTGACCTCCGAAATGCCATTTTCAGTCTGAATTCCTGTGAACATTGTTGTAGAAATTAGCGTAAAACACAGTCCAGTTACTTTGTGTTGACGTCTGAAAGCGATAGTGAACCTCGACATTGTATGCAGGAATAGGTTTTGTTAATGTTGTGGTGCTTGACGTTTGACCTTGTTTGGCTGTTACAGTGTTGCCTGATTTTCGGTCCATGACGAAAATATGTGTTTCTATGCTTGATAATATTGGCACGCTGACCTCTGTTTCCTTGTCTTGGCTCTCTGACGCAGTCATCAGCATGCTGACTTAACACATCTCCTTGAGCGGTTGCCTATAGGAATGGATTCGACCATATTTACAGCGCAGCCGAAATTCACCGGCCACCATAAAATAATTCAACTGATTTCTTTACTTCTTCGTATTTGGTTCTTGGCGTTGATATTCCTGAAGACTAAACCGATGATAATTGTCTTTTGTAGTGTATTCCACTGGCTTAAGCTAACATATGCAATTTGGGAAAATGTGCGTATTGAACTTTGTATTGTTAAGTAAGCCCAAATATATTAACACACATTGACTCTTTGATGCAGGAACACTAGACGAATTAATTACTAACTTAGATCCCTGAAGAGAATTTATTTATTTATTTAAACACGATGCGGACAGCTATGGGTAGATAAGCGAGCTACATCGTTATGCTATAGGTGTGGCAAGCTTATAAACATTCCGTGTTGAAATTCATAAATTCAACTTCAGGTGTCTTATAGACAGAAAACAGACGTGGAGTGTCAAGGATTTTCACAATGAAACGATCGCTTGGAAGTATTATTAATATTTTAAATTTCGTTATAATTCGAACAGTTTATCGGCCTTGATATGTGTATGAACCGCCTACATTATGACTAACTGATCAAATTTTAAACCGAAAATTCTACTGAAATTTTCTTATATCAGTAATAAATGTTTTATAATATTACTTTTCGTAATTATGAATGATATATATTCTTGAAGATCTTAGTCGAATAACTCGTTACTTGGTTTTAAAGTGGTCGTCTTCCTTATGTTAACTAATTATAAAAAAATATTAGTCTTAGAGGATAATTTAATATTGATTTTCTTACTTAAAGACAACATTGGTCTTTACGTAAATGTTCTTGGAGAATGCACAAATTATAATTGAGTGTTCTCATCTGTAGTGGGCGTCCACGTGTTACTGATGTTTTAAATTGGCCTGTGAGGATTTTAACCTGCTTTGAAAAGGAAAGCTACCAGCTATCGAAATCATGTTACACGTGATGAATGTCACACAGCCTCTTAAAGTCCATTGTGCTGATCTGCTTTAAAGCGCTTGATATGGAAATACAGAGATGCAGCAATGTATGTTGTGCATTAACCGACTAAGAGAAGTTGTTGGTTTTATGCAGCCTTTGTGATGGAATACAGTAACGTACAGAATAAATGTATGAAGTCAGGTATCATGGTCAAAATGGCGGCCCGAGATTACTAAGAACCAGCCGGTGAAATTGTTAATAGTACTAGAAGCTCTTTTTTTTACTCCGAAGGATTTGAAAAATAAACTGTGATTGTCATCTCGTTTTCTGCTTTGCGTAGACGTGCCAGACGTTTTCGCTTTAAACTCCTACCGCAAAATGTAAGATTTCCAGGTAAAAATTTTAAGAGCAAACTGTTACAATAATAAATTCAAAATAATATTTAACGGTACAGCATTGTGTGCACATTTGAATAACATTTATATTTGAACGTATAATATGGTGATTTGTCGTTACTGAATAAGTATTATTAAAGATAACGAAAATTGGCTACTCGTATTCATAAATAGGGCGGGGAAGGGTTTCTTGCCCCTTGGGTCCAAGGGAGGAATCTATTCTTAGCCCGAGGGAAGATAGAAGTTGGACACCCTGAAATAAGGCACAGGATGAATAAAAAAAAGAAAGGAACGCAGAAAGAAAGAAAGAAGGCAGAAACATTACAGATTGGACAACAAAACATTCGAAGGCATTCAACATTTACTCTGTATATAACTATAAGTGTCTAAGGTAAACTGCAAGTGTATGAATTGTAATTTACGAAGTCTGATTTTTTTTGTACCTTGTAGGACAAAATTTTCCCCTTTCACAATTATAAAAATTACAAATACATTTCACACATCAGTAGAGGAAACGGTTCTAAACGACGATACGAGTCTGTTTTAATTTTAATTTTAACAGATATTTTGGGGTTGGAAATTGTGTCTTTCGTTGGCGATTCTGGCCAGAGAAATCTCCATATACGTAGATCGTTCTGTAATTTTATAATTTTAGTTCAGTGTTACTTCATATTGTTTACGCATCCATTAGCAACAACTTCCAAACTTTCCTACACACTGAAGAGTTAGTCTTATCCTTGTATGTACAAATATAGTACAACTATTTGTCAACGTGTTTAAAAACACTCCATCGTTCTGATAAGTAAACAAGTCTGGTATTTTTGTCGCTTGAGCTTTCACATTAATTGACTTCACGAATTTCGATTCTTACTTTACGTTTCTTCAGTGTTATTGCATCAAAGAGATGTTCCATTCAAGTACAATATTTGTGACAACAGGGCAGTGCAGTGATGTACAAAACAAACACAGCCATGAAAAAAAAAAACATCCAACGATCCAACCAATAATAAAAATGGATTCACAATGCTTAAAGAAAAGAACACGGGGCACACACCTTGTCGCCCTGGCGCTGATGTCGCATTGCGTTTTTCTTACCTTTGACGAAATGAGCGTCAAAGTTGGTGATGACTCCTGGAAACATAACGGCTCATTTGTACAACAAAGCGAAAGGTTTTTGGGGGGGTTGGGGGTTAATGGGGTGCGTAAGATGTCAGGCCGAGTCGTGTGATTTACTGAGTTATTGATTGCTTGGTTGGTTGAACGAACTGGCGAATAGCATGAAAAATAAAGGAAGGAAGGAAGAAAAAGGAAAAAAAGCGAGAAATGTAGACAAAGAGAAAGAAATTGGGAGAGAAATAAATAAAGAACCGACAGATGGAAAATACAAGAATAAGATAGCAAACCGTACAACGAAATTTGACTCCTAAAGACTTATATCAGTGGTCGATTTATTACATTTTCTATTGCCTTTCCTGTACTTCGAGTACTGGTACTCCATCCACTGGGTTATTCGTTGTCATTATACCGACACACGTCTTGTTGTTTTTTGTTTTAAATATTAATTGCAGCGTTTGGAATTGAGCATGGATCCTATGAATATTAACCACCTGATTAGTAGTCAGCTGATCTTTTTTTTATCAAAATATTTCCGATAGACTTGGCGGATCACATAATAATTTTCTACACGTTGTTTAAAATTTTAATGGTGCTTAGATCCTAAGATGAGTATAAATATTTGATACTATACATTATTTTATCTTCAAGTAGACCCACCATGACACTTCTGTATTACTTGTTTAATAAGTTTTAAGTTTCAAATGGACTTTTTTATGTTTTAATTAAATAAAGTGGAAATTTGTTTCAATTAAATCATCATTTTGTGTGCTTGTGAAAAATATTTGAACGGTAAATGTATCTTAATCTTTAGCGTGGACTCCGTAAAAGTAGTCGGTTGTGATTTTTACCCAGCATATGACGGCCCCCAGAACAGTAATATCGTTTCAAATTACCCTTAGTAGACACTAATTTTGACATGCTTAACTTTCAGTGACCTCAGCAGCCAACATAATTGAATTGCAGTACCGAGATTAGTAAGCTGTAATTTGATTTATCACTTTTTTAATTTATTGGTGTATTTATGTAGGAATTCCGAAGCGTATCTCTCACACGTCAGAACCATTACGTCTCTGAAAAGTTTAATTAATGTTAAAATGTATACTGCAAACTAAAATGGTAGTAGAGAAAGGAATAATTATTGCAACGGAGACAACATACAAAGCCTATGCAATAATATAATGTCTTTTGTCCGAGGTTCAAACTCATAACTCCTCAGATATCAAGCAGAAATGCTAACACAACCTTTGACTGTGGTAACTTTTGTTTGTAGTTTATTAAACGACGTTTAGACTGTGTAATTTTGAGGCTTTTGTGTTAACGAGCAATTTAGTTTCTCGACGAACACAAACCCTTCGTATGCCGTTTGCGCTGTATATTTGTAACTTCTACAAACGAAATCCGCCACTGGCCTAAAATAAATAAATTCAGTAGCAAAAAGAGTACGCGTAATAAATCTTGATTCAGGGGACATAAATCGTCCCCTCCCCTCCCACGTGCCCGATTCCGAGCGCTGTATTTAGACAGGTAGGCCTACACTGTGACTTTTTGTTTCTCTGTGCAGTGTTAGAACTGGCCCTGTACTTAAGCCTGCAATAATAACTTTGTGTTTGGTGTATGGATGTCTTTTACCTTGCCATCTTGTTAGAGTAATGACGTAGTACATGCTTAACCCCTTGACAGTGAACGCTCAGCTTTTTTGTCAGTTCGAAGTGCGTAGTTAAAAACTGTGTGTTTCTGGACTGAAAACGAGAAACTGCAGTCTAAAATTTGACCTGAGTTTGGCCTGGGTAAATACAAGGATCACCCTAAATAATTGTCTGCGCAGACAAAATCGGAGCGTGTGTAGGGACACCACGAGACGTTGTACCAACATAGTGAAAGAAACTTTCCAAAAAAATCGTTGATTTTATAGAATTGTCGTGTTATGGAATTTGTGGAAAGCAAAGTTCAGAGACTACAGCGGCAGAACAGAAACAACTGCAGATTATTAAAATTTAAACCAGAAATTGCAAAAGTTGGCTCCTGAAACAAACCATGTTTGATGTCGAAAGAATTAACAAAACGATACAAGAAATGTGTGTAGAATAAAATATAAAAATGTAGTTGCTTCCTAATCTGGCGCTAGTACGAACGATGCTAGTAGAAGTTCATTAATTGTATTATGTGACTGAATGCTTATTTAAACCGCCAAGCCTCGAACTCATCTATTTAGTCCGGATTTAACTGAATCCAATTTATACGATGTCTCAGTTCAGTTAAAATTGCGAAGTCGCGGCCTGTAAGTTAAAACTGAGTAAAGAACCGAGTGTGAGCAATATCCACTAACAAGATTGTAAAAGATTGAGTGGGTAATCTCAACGATGACTTGTCTCATTCGAGAGACCCCCGCTTCGAATCTGGGTAGCAAACGGAAGATCTGCCTTAGAGTGATGTTTATAATGAACTGCCAGTTACTGCCGCTATGTTTGAAGTAAAGGAAATATCTTTCAGTTGACAATCAGGTATGTAGATGATTGATGGATTGTTTGATTTATGATTCTTGGCTGAACAGTGACTGTTTATCAACTACAAAGATCGTGTAGCGTATAATTGCAGGATAGTTTTCGAGCCATGAATTATACGCGAAGTGGCCTCCCGCTACATATTTGTCTGGAGGGTCTGATGGAAGTCCACGAGGAATCTGTTAGGGATAGACAGGCTTCCGGAATGACATATGAACCGGGGAAGTACAAATGCGGACTGCTAAACCACTCTTTGTATGGAGCTCCGTAAACACAAAACAAAGCCAATTCTTTAAAATTTTGTAATGTTATTACATTGAGTACAGTTTAGACAAGGTAACCTGAAATAAAAAGGCCTACAATAGTCAGTTTGTAATGTATTTAAGGGGGGGGGTTGGAAAACTATAAGCCCCGGGATATTCTCCTTGCTAACCTTTCCTCAGGCACTATCAATATACGATTTCCCTCCTGATACTATGGTTTTGACCTGTTCACTACAAAATAGAAGCTATGCAATGAAGCTAAAATCTCACAATGCTTCAGTTGGGCGATAGATGTATATTTGATCCTTATACAACGCTTGTTTAGTTCTGTGTTTAGATGTCGACACATAAATTGCTGTTATTTGTGGTCATTGTACGCCAATAAGTCTTCTCAAGTTCTGTACCTGCACACACATGCTTTCTATATTTTGTTGTGTTATGGGGAGGGGGGGGAGTAAGGCAAACATAAGAACAGAACTGCAGGCACACAAATTTATATCTCGATTACCTTGAATGTTAAATCTAAAACAATTCAAAGCGTTTGGTTTCTGGAATTTGGGTTCGGCTTGGCTTGTCGAATTTGACAACAGCCTACAGCGAGACTTGTTTTAAGAATGGAATGCATCCCTGTAATACTGCATATGAATTAAATTGTTAATGTGCGCGGGTTGCATAATTTTAAGTGAAAAAGCTTCTTGCATTCGGATTGTGATCATTGCAGTGCTTCACGCAACAAAAAGGATTTGTTTCGCCATTAGTTAATGGGTTTATAGTTTACTTAACTACACTGCTCACACGTGGCTATTAGCTTATTAAACTAATTAAAACCAGAAATTAAAAAATAGACGTAAACGAACTTGATCTACATCGAAAGTAGCATTTTCCTCTACACCTACCGTAATTATGTTATACACACAGTCTTATTTTTAATAAATATTATAAATGTGAGGTTGGTATTTTCCACCCCTTTCTTATTTTGTTTCTCATTTCCGTTTCTTACTGTATTCGAAGACAGGTTCTCGGCTTCGAATCTCGACTTATATAATGACTGGATTATGAATGATGTAAAAGGAAACTGTCCTGATGTACTTTAAGGTAGACCGATAGTCACAGAATTTTCCAGAAGGCACTGAAGAAAATCTGACGAAAATTCTCAGCTGGGATTATTCTCATTAATTTTATCAACCTAGTCTTGATGACAATTGTGGTTGTTTTAAGCGTTTTAGATAAATGTATAGTCTCCATCTTCGGGGTACAAGATCATTTTCACATTGCATTGATACAACTTTACTATATTATTTTCATTTGTCTATCCATTCTCACCACCATTTATATTTTAACCATAACGTTTTTATCGATATATGATTATTCCATTCGTCCCTTGATTTTAAATTTCCAATATCCTTAAGAAGAAAGCTGCTATTAATAATTTTCAAATTTAACCACTTCTTACATTTTAAATTTTTCCTCCAAACTGCACTCTCACTATCTATAAAATGACATTTTCATTATCTTACGGTTCTCTGTATATGAGACACAAATTACTTATAGTCCTTCCTAAGTAACTTCTTGGGAAGCTGACATTTGTACAGCTGATCAAGAAATAAATTATTTTATAGAAACCCAAGGTTCATTAATGTGTTCACGAGAGACCGCCACTGTTCCCTATCCTTAGCCACATACATCAAGCCCATGGCCTTCTCATACACTTTCGTCTTTTGGTAGAATATTTCTAAATTTTAATTTTTTTCCATCATTCTACTGAGGTTTAACAATAAATTTTTATACCCATTACATCGTAGCAGCGTGTAACTATAACACGACTATCGAACCACATTTAACACTATTTATTTACAATTTTATTGCAGTTAATTGTAAATAAGTGCTAGTTAGTAATAATTTTTTTTGGAAAGTTGTGTTATGATAACAGTCAGTTATTTCGCTGCAAATAAAACTTTACATGTAACTGACAATAATAATCTAAAAATTATTTGTGTGGTTTTGGCTTTTAAACTATTTAATTTTATATCATGCAAGTTTCACAAGTTCTTGAGAGGGAAGCTTGCCGTCCGAGATGATTTTGTTTTTAAAAACGAAGCAAATGCAATAAAAGTATGATGTTCACCGAGAAATGTTTCCCTCGAGTGTTCTGACGTCAGAAAACCGCATTGCAGATCGATACCCTGGACGCAGGGCCAACAACATGACGACAACAACAACCCTTCTGTATTCTTTACAAACCGCAATGTAAGTGGCACCGGGTGGAACCCGGTCTTTCGCTTTTTAATCCGTTTTTGGTATTAGGCCTATTCTACTCGAAGATAAAAATATCATTGCTGTTACTATTAATATTAATCCACTCTGCGTGAATGGATTTTACCTGACAAAGTTTGTGAAGAGATTAAATGAATGACATGTTATAAGGTTCAATCTAGCATTGCTAACCACTCGGTTCTGTAGATCCTAGAAATTTCATGACTTGTTTATCGCACTTAACGAAATCTTATGATGAACATATTCGCTGTCTTAAGTAGGCCTATGTTTATACAGGCTTATACTACGTTTAGGGCGTTGTCTACACCGGTCTTATTGTGATTCATTATCATTATAGGCCTGTTGACAGACCTTTTTTGTCTCTTATTTTCAAATTAGTGACGGTGGTTGGGATCAAACTAGGGGCGCTAGAATACTAGACCAGTGTGCTAACATCTATGTAATCTATAATGCACGATAGTATGTAACCGCATGAGTAAAAAAGTAGTCTAATGATTCTATATTAGTTCCATATTAAAAATGTCTCGTGTTCGATCCCATCCGTGTCACTAACATCTAAATAAAAACTTTTTAGAAAAATTATAACCAATCGCCTGAATAAGATAGTAGAGCTAAGAACGGAAGCCTCGTGTTTATAAGATTTTTTATAACATAATACTGAAAGGCTATAATGTCAAAAGTCCTTAAAGAATCATTAGTTTACTTCACGACTCTTAATCCATTCTTCGGCATGTTTTAAGTCTGTCAGCAGACCATGTGAAATGCGAGAAGAGAAACACAAGATAGCAGCAGTGTGCCATCAGCAGCGCGATCAAACCCAGAAATTAACAACATGCAAAACAGACGTGATTTCTTTCTTCATTGCCTCTTCTAACCAGGGATCTTCCCCTCCAGTAAGAAACGAAGACGTAGCGAGGGATAACACCAATAGGCTTTCTCAGAAACACCTAGGTCTACCCGTACCTTTAGTTCACTGCGTGTGGGCCGCAGTCCACGACTGGGATGACGTAAATTGACGAGTCGGCTGTAGAAGAAATTGTACTTTTCTGCTTCTTTCATTTTCGCCTCGTTTTCATCCTGTGTTTTTCCTTCTCTGTTTACTTCTTTCTGTTCCTTTTTATATTTATTTGTCTTTCAATATCTCCCTTTATTTCTTCATCTTCCATGCGTTCGTGTTTGGTTGAAAGAACAGCACCCTAACACGTTTCTGCAGTAACAGTCAGTATGACTCCGAATCGACCGATTAATTCTTTGGTTGTTGAATGACGTGTTTCAACAATGAGTATGGTGTGTTGTAACACTTGGAGTTCGAACGTCCTTTTCAGTTTTGCGAAGAACCATTTCGTTGCCGAACAAACTGTGCCCCATTTGACGAGATACTAGACACGCGGCACGTAGGCAGCGTGAGTGATACGTGCAGTTTCCACAGCTCGTGTCACGCGTGCTGCCTATTTAAGTTAATGCAAACAGAATTGCCGCAACATGTGGATGGCGTTTCATTAGCCACGCGTGCCCTTATTTTATGTTTATGCATGACGAGGCACGCCGCGCATTTCAGTCGCCAGGCACGCGAATGGAATGATACCTGTTTCCGCATAGGTGGATTGGACGTGCACTCCGCAGAGCTGGAGTCGCAGAATATTGTCTGGTAGTGAGTAAAAGCTGAGCTTCAATGCACTCGCACTGAGACACCACGGTTATGAGAAATCTCTGATGCGTCGTGCAGGTAGCTGCATAGCTGGTGGAGGACATTTTGAGCACTTCATCTAAGTAGAATTTTGTTTCACGATTCTTAACCTTAATCCCTTATCTTCAACATGATATAGAAGGTTCTCATCTGAGATTCGAAATAAATACCCCTCAGATTAAAGTTAAAAGATTTACAGCTGAGGTATTCGGTTCGGTAGCGAAAATTATATTTTTTCCCCGACCTAGCTCATTCCATTCTTTTATTCAAATAGGAGTAATAATCTTTCGTAAACTATATAATAAGGATCTTGTAATAAATGAAACTTCAATCTTTTCTCGGTTCAAATTTTTCTTCATTAGCCCACATATTTTTTTTTTTTATTTGTAGTGTTCTGTCTGACGACAGGTCCATATATTATGAACAGGATCCTTCCAACTTCTTCAGGTTGTCAGGGACCTGCTCATACATATAATATACATTCTTGGCAGAGATGATCAGAAGTGGTTTGCCATTGCCTTCTTCTGTGTGTGAGTGGAGTAATTGTTGGGATGCCAAGGAGAAACCGGGGAAGCCCCCGGAGGAAAACTCCGTGATGCCTAGACCACTGCCTTGCCCAACACAAGTTATAAATTTGAGCACCACCGGGAATTGAACCCGGGACCCCAGGCTTACAAGGCTAGTGTTCTGACCGCTAGACCACCGTGGCAGTGTAGTCCACATATAAGTAAGTTTAATTTTATATCAATATTCGCATTAATTGCGTTTGTGTTTAACGAACTTAATTATGTAATTTGCATTCAGAATTGTTGTTGCAGTGATAAATCAAGAAGAGTGATACTAGTCGGGCATATTGGACGCTTAGGAGAAATAAAAACGTAATTTAACATTTCGGTCGTTTTATTTGATAATTACTCAGTAGTTACGAGTTTGTTGGAAATTATGATAGCTTTAAGTTTGGACTTGGTATGCAAGATGATCGAGAAATAGTATTTGGTTGGTTGGACTTGCCCATATACTTGCGTAAATTTGAGGGTAGAATCAGATATGTCAGAAACAAAAAAGTGCTCTGAGAATACCAGACAAGATTATTCAACAAGTTTTCAATTTAATTTGTTCAATTAATAATTAATTTAAACGTGGACTTATTTCTAGACGAATGAATACCCATGAACTTCTAAGACAGTAAAAATAGAAATGGCAAGGAATTTTGGAACCAAACTTCTGGTGATATAATACCAAGGGTACAAAATATTGCTCGGGCTAACTCAGTATAATGACCGGTTGATTGACTTCATGACCAATGGTAGATTCCCGGAAGGGGCTTCGGGATGGATTAAACTTTTATTTATGGGTACTGAGGGGTAGGGAAGAGAGCCTCGTTCCCTTTGATAAAGTGGCAATAGCGTGAAGCTGACTACTCCCTCCCCATCTACTGCAGGGATTGAGAATGCGTGGAGCCTACCTACATCTTCCAGTACGTCTTCAATTAAGCACGTTGGTAAATTTAAAACTTATTTATACTTCACTTACAGGATATGATACCTAAAGCACGTTGGTTGTTGGTAGTGAAACATATGTTGGCATAAAGAATGGCACAGGAAGAACATGGAATTAACACGTGCTCTTACCAGAAGTAACTTAGTTTGAAATAAGACACTGTAGGCTACAAACTATGAACGCTGTTAAAACTATAAGTTAAAGTTGAGACAGAATTCAAGAAGACAGGATTTATAAAACTTCTACTGCAGTCCTATGCATCCATCGATCTACTCGAAGATCTAGCAATAGATGGAAATACTTTTGAATCAAGAAACGGACCAAAACGAAATTCAGAGTGTCCAGTTCGTGTGAAGGAAGTGTTCGACGAAATCTTATAGATACACAGAACTTCGTAAGGTTCAATAAGAATCAGTTGCAGCCAGCCCTTGTACTTGATACATTTATCACCAAATTAACTTTGCGTGTGTATTCTCGCGCCTGAGTCGAGATAAACTTATTTCAGCAGCAGCCATTTTCTTAAAGCGCTCTGTCACCGGAAGTTCGGGCGTGTTCAAAGCCTTAACCTCCTGCGTCGTTCCGCTTTGATGAACTGAACATAACTTTGAGATAATTGGAGACATGAAAGGATGTGTTGCACTTCATATGATGACTATTGTAGGTATGCCCCCTCCCCCACACACACACTAAACTTAGGGGCTGGATCATGCAGTTGCTCAGCTTATGACTCTCTCTCTCCCTCCTTCCCCCCCTCTATCTCTCACTCTCTCTCTCTCAGACATTCCACTGCAAAAGTCGTAAAAATCCCTTCCTGCCAACATGGTGCCATAGTTCAGTAAGAAAGGTAGCAGGTTCGTCGGTTAAAATGGTCAAATTACCAGTCCGCTTGTTTCCGTGCATGGTAGAACAGCCACAGCTTCAAATCCCTTGGAGGGGGGGGGGGGGGGGGGCGGAACCAAATGAAGCTTTATTTAACGATACTTATTCAACTGCATAGTTTTTATAGCATCGAATGAGAGGATGATTGTAAATGATGAATTGGAAAGGATGTTGTTGGAAGCGTTGGTGTTGTATTTTAAACCAAGGTCCTCTGCAAAGACAAGGGACAAACGTAGATGTCTCAGGGAGATACGAACTTCGGACTTCACGAATATGAAACAGGAGTTGTAACAACTACTCTATAAAACTGGTTGGTTTAACGAAATTGGGTTCAAATATAAACTGCAGTAAATGGGCTGCTTCGAAAACTTTGATTTGATTTGTGTTTCCTTCGTCTGGATTCATGAGGCAACGAGTGGAAATATACAATGTGAAAATTCTATCTGATTTGTATAAATTCGGTGCTCGTATCAGTTTGAATTATTTGCACTCAGATCTTGCATAGCGTGGAAGAGATGAAAATGTAAAACAAAATATATGAATCTGGAAAACTGTCGAGAAAATATCACTTGGAAAACCTAAGGATATATAGGAGGATAATATTACTACAAATTGTAAAGGAAAGGGCTTTACGAGGACTGGATTAATCTGGCTTTGAATGGGTATCGGCGAAAGACTGCCGTGAACAATGAACTTTGGATTTTCATAAAGGGCATTGGGTTTTTTGATTAGCTGAGCGACTGTTAGCTTATCAAAAATGGTTTTGCCCCACGGAGTTAGTTAGGTAGGTAGAAAATTCTAATTAGTATAGGGTGTAGAATTGAGCAAATACCGACCGACAAAGAAATTTGTCATCAGGAAGACATAAATAGGCTATTTTTTTAATTTAATTTGTAATGTTCGCACTCGAACTACAATGATAGTATTGAAACCACGAATATAGTAACAACAACAACAACAAAATTCGTGGAGTTGTGTTCTTGTTAGAAAGCTAGTCAAGAAATGTTCGGCCTATTATGGAACCAGGAGGTTATTTACCGTGTTAAAAAAGTCTAAATAATAATAAAAAAATTAATCCACGAACATGCTAGTCCATTCTAGAACCATTATTTTTTGTGTGAGTGTAAAAAATAAGTTCATTCAAGCAAATAATTTGTACCTATTTAATAGTTTTTGAAATGTTCTCGCTATGTCCTGCAGCTTTCTATCAAATCGAAATAGACGTGCCCAGATTAGTCTGAAACAAAGTATTTACTCATTTGCATAGACCTGAACGCTGATAGCGTTTTTTGCATGTGAAAGGACGCGATCTTGTGTTAGCTTGGGAATGTGTTTTTCCTTACATTATTTAATTACTCGTTTCAAGTACAGGAGTTAAATGACGTCGACTGTGGCTTTGAGGAAATGAGCGTAAATGGCTAGTAGCTTCTGACTTGAATGGAGAAGTCTGGGGTCTGTATCAAGGCACCATTCTGTATCTGGAGAGAATTATTTTACGTCCAGGTTTGCATGTGTATTGACATTTTTTCAATCCCGCAAGCTTTTATGCAAAGAATTACACATTATAAATACACGACTTGTTTTTTTCAACGTATGTTTAATTAATAGTAACGAATGTTTAGTTGTGGGGTGATACACAGAACTTGCTTCTTAATTAACTTTGGAGCCCAACAGATTCCGCCACTGTGCACAGCTTCCTCTAGCAAGTTTAACAAGTTGAAAGTTTGGAGGGTGCAGAATATGTTCTTTATCCTTTTTTATGATTCTTTCTTCTACTTATATTACTGCAACATAACATTTTTTCCCACTCCTTCCTGTTCTTGAGAGAAAGGTACCGGCATAGTGAAAAAAGTCTTTTGTATAAAGGAGTTATAGAAATTCATTCGAGTGTAGCTAAATGACAATTCTGGGATCATATAAACGTGACCATGAAGTGACGTAATAGATTTGTGCATTTTCACACTGTGTTCACTTTAGATAAAGTATGGGATGGAATTCGTATCGTGCATTAGCCGATTTAACAGTCAGCAAGGAAGACGAAGCAATATTTTTTTCTTCGAATTTTGGCAGAAGCAATCTTAGACACTGGATAAAGTTCCAATGAGACTTGATTTTTCTGCATTCACTTTAATTTCGGTACTGAAATCTTATTGTGTAACTTAACTTTTTTAAATTTCATAATTTTCAATAACACATTATTGTTATTATTTTGTTGTCACAAAATCAAGAAGGAACTTATGAGTGGGTGGGGCATCCATCCTGTTGTGATAGATGAGACATTGTACAAAATTGTAGTCGGAAAACCTGAAAGGAAAAGATAAATGGCAACACCTGGACGGAGATGGAAAGCTAAAATTGAATAAAGCAGTAGAATGTGCGGATTAGATTCAGCTGGCTCGCGATAGGAATTAGAGTCTAAACTTATGCATATGATAATGAACTTTCTCGTTTCATATAAAGGCTTGGAATGACTGAGCTTCTATTGCCTTCTTCAGGACTTTTTTCAATACGGTGGGCAAGCAGAATTCATGTACAACGTAAGAATTATAATTGACATGTAATCATTAAAGGGAAATTGTCCATGAAGACCCTCCAATACCAAATTTAATCGAAATCGGCTGTGTAGTTTTACTGTGGTTACTATCTTAATGTATCCGGATCCGGCTTAAAAACGTCCACTCAACTTAAATGCTAGCCTTAAGAATAGGACAGAAACGGAAAACTGCCGTTTTATGTCCGAACAAGTTTTTCTAAAAACGACCAACACACATTTTTAAATTACTCTCGTGTTGTGAACAACCCTGAGTCACTACTTGATCTGTATCTCTCAAATGTGTTTTCCATGTTCATATAATAGTTCTTCGATCAAGTCTCGGAAACACGTTACGTACCCTGTCTTGTGTGTCGTAAAATTCCACTTATTTTGTTGCGGATTATAGTGACGTTGCATCAGCTTTCTGTCTGATAAAAATTCATCGTTATTTTAGGAAACAGGAATCACATAGCAAGATATTTGAATCTGGAGTTTGGCGACATATTTTAAATGTTTAATGTTTACCTGCCAACTCAACGGCCGGTGTTCGTTTCCCGGTAAGGACAGGAATTTTTCCTTCCGCCACTGCAGATGCCCACCCTCTTCCACCAGGCGTGTCAAACTCAAGTGTGTACTAAGTGCCGCTTATAAAGAGGTGACTGTCCATGGTCCATCATATGGGTGGGGAATATCACAAACGCCTACTTTTATTAATTCCAAGCTCTAAGCCTGAGATACATTTCTCGTGACTGTATTCACACACTAGCACACACAAATGTTAACTTGTCAGCTTCAGAGAAACAAATATCTACATAAAACTTCGAAGAGACCGGGAGTCTGACAAACTTGTAGGGCGTTCAGCGCTGTAACAGCTTACAAATCTTTCAATGCTGTCGGCATGGTCGTCGCAGTTTAGAGGCCAACACTTTTTACTTCCTGTCCATGAGGATTCTTTTTCAAATCTCAGCCCAGAGGCTGTATCCTCAGTTTTTCCAGGGAAAATTTTGAAGCAGGACAATATCTTCTTGTTAACAACTCATAATTTACCTGTCAGTTTACGCTACGTAACCTATCCACTTGATAATGCTTCGTTAAATAAGATTATAAAGTAACGAAACTGACTAGTTGGCCTAAAGGCAAAATTATTGAATATTTTTACCTACCTTGAAAACACTTCTTAAAATAGGTTATGATTTGGTTTCATTTTATTCAATAATTTAATAACAATATAATGATGATCATCGCCCTGATGACGGAGGCAGTATGACCTCTGAAACGTTGGTAAACATCGACCAGACTACACAGCGCAACAACCCAGAAGACAGAAATCTTTTAAATTATCTGGCTTAGGATACGGACAAGTGAACTTTAATGAATCCTCGGATGGTGTAATGTTTTGATTAGCTGAGCGACTATCTTCTGAAGATGTGCTTTGCCACTTGGTGTTAAAGATAAAAGGTAAAGTTGCCTCTTCAAGTACATTACCAAATGAAGTTATGATGAGTGGACCAAAGCTCCACGCATGTCTTATCTTGGCGCTAGAGCAAGATGAGAAAACAGCTGTTCCTGGGTTATTGCGCTGTGTAGTCTGGTCGATGTTCCTTCCTTCTCTCTGCCTCAGAGGAAAGAGCCTTAGACAGGATGTTACATAAGATCCGTATCTGATCTGCAAGTGGAAATGAAGAGAATTCCTTCTTCTTCTGGAAGTTATTGTACCTTAATTAGCTCTACGGAGAAGCTGATAGTCGCTCAGATAGCCTTGACTCCTCATCTTTGATGGAACTAGAAGCTTTATAACCTTGTTCAGAGCCCGACACTGGTACCCTTCTAGGCCAGTTGAACCCAATCCTTGGTTTATTTTTAACTACTTCTTTTCATAGGTAGAATAGGATGTGGCAATAAATTATTTATCGGAAAAGATGTAGATGAAAATGATCGTGATCTATTTTAAGTCATTATTCAAGAATCTGTTGGGAGAGACTGTCAAAAACCATACAATTCATGGGTCAGAAGAGCCGGCCGGTTGCTTATGAAACGACATCTTCCGAATATGAAGCAAGGACGCACGTAATTCGAGGACTGACTAAACAATTTTATGCTGTTTTTCAGTCTTTAGGCAAATTCTAAAACAGTGCCTTGAAGCAGGTCAATACGGATTTATCTTCTTTGTTTTCAGTAAAAGTAAAGCAATGATGAAAAGTAATGCCCCCCCAAGACACAAACCCTCCTAGCAGCGTGAACTTAACTGACTCGTCGTTTGACTTTCAGGGACTTCCGTGTGAAGTCTCACAGTTCTGTCACCAGAGGTCTCTGAATTACAGCCATGAAAATGGCGAAGTGCGAGGAGGAGATTTCAGTGTGGAATAAACAGCATGCAGTGATCTAGTTTCTGACTGCAGAAAACGTCCCATTTCGAAGAATTCTTCCTGACATGTAAGTAGATTTTTCTGAAACACAACAATGCGAGTTGTCGCACGAGCGCACGCGAACGACTGCAGAAATTAACTATATTTGTATAATAATTTTGGGCCACACATCCCAGACTTGGCTCCATCTTACTTCCATAATTGTTACTCACTGAAAAGGCTGAAGAAACTACAAAGATCTAGTTTGCTGTTATTCAAACATGGATAGACATTAAAGAGAATATTATATAGTTTTTGCCTTTGAATTTACACATTATTAAAAGCCTTGAAGGTAACGTCACACAAAAGTTACACAATATTGGTAATTTAATTTTAAATTTCTGTTTTTTCTCCTATAATCTGTAGTTTATATGCAATAAGTTATGACATCATCTCAAAACCTGTACTTACAAGATCACCAGGATTAACATGTATGTCTTCAATATCGTATTCACATTATGTTGTTATTTTATTCACAGTTAGGTATATTTATAGTGGCTTCGATTATTATTGGTTTTAAAATATTGCACCTGGCTTTCAAACGTATTTTTTGTTTGTCCGCTAGAGTAACGTGATCTTTGTTCGTCTCTCTCCCTTTCTCAGTGGATCCTATTCACAGTTTATATAACACCACGTCTTTGCTGTTTCTATTGGTGCCATTTCAACCGTAAGATTGAAAGTTTAAGCCTTAAAAGATAGCTAAGCTTCTTCGTATCAAGTTGTCTAGTGTCCAACTTACTATAAAAATATGCCGTAGGGTTGCGATAAGCTGTTAGTACAGTGAGGTGGCTTTTGAAGATAAATTAGACTGTCTGTAGAAAATCTGTATGTAACGAATCATTTGGAAAAAATTAAGTTTCTGGTAAAAGCATTAACAAAAATGAAATTTATTTGATTCGGAGAATAAATTCTAGACGTTCTTACGATATCCAAGTCCGCTTTCCGAATCACTACATATCATAAATCATTAATAATGTTCCTATATAAGTTCCGTAATTTATACTCTTCACACAAAGTTATCGGGATGATGAAACGAAGGAGGGTGGAATTGGCAGGGCATGTAGTGAGTATGTAAATAGGAGAAATGTGTTTAAAGTTTTGGTTGGGAAACCTGAAGGGCAGAAATCACTCGAAAGAACTAAGCGTAGATGGGAGGATAATATGCAAAAATGGATCTTAGGAGAATAGTGTATGAGGATTTGAACCGGAATAATTTGGTTCAGGATAGAGAATGTAAAAGAGGGGTAATTTTTTGACTAGTTGAACGACCATCATCTTTTTAAGAATGGCTCGGTTCCGTGGAGTTAGTTTAATTAATATTGACTCTTGTTTTGTACCGGTGGGACATGGTGTCTCTTTCTTCGGAAAATGAGTGTTTTAAGACAAAGTATTAAGGAACTTAGCTGGGCTTAAAGAGAATGAAGTATCGATTGGGGTATTCTGGGTTGTGACAGCGTGTAGTCTTGTAAGTGGTTACAAAACCACAGTTAATATTTTCACCTTCGTTAATCTCAAATATCGTACAAGAACGAAGTAGCTTACTACATTGCATGACGCGAAAGTAAGTGACGTTTATTAGATTATTTAATATTGTTAGGATAAAAGATTAAGTCTGTAGTGGTTCTAGGATGGATAACACAATAAATACATACATAATTTCGGTGGAGAAGCCTGTTAGAAAACATGTGTTTGGAACACAAAAAAGTACTCATTATATTAATTTACAGTACATAAAAGAATGTATGAGAAGTTTGAATAGGACCATTCCAGATTTGGTTTACTCTGTACCCTGATTCCATGGCAATATCAGAATTTAGGGGTATCGTATTCGAATTAAATGTTATTTGTTTGTGTTGTGTTATATCTATCAGTCAGCGTGAATAACTGACATGCCTAGGTGTCTTAATTTTTTAAACATAAAGTATTATTCCATGCGGTCGCCCTGATAAAGGCCCATCTGTTTCTCGAGTGAAAATAATTGCTTTCCTCTACATTAAACTACCCGGTTTGGGAACAGACACTTAATAAGCACCAAGAACACGAAGTAATGAGTATGCCTTGGAACACACGGCAACTGATTGCTCCCGATAGCGATAAAAATATTTAAGCATGTGAACTCTGTAATTGATTTGGAAGTTGGGGGGGGGGGGGAAGGGTGAGGTACCTGTGGAAGTTCAGTCCAAAAGCCTGTCTGCCAATTAACTAAGAAGAACTGTTGCATAAACATCATTAGTGCAGTTTGGCGATTGGTTGATTTAAATAATTGCAAGATTTTGGTTTACCTGTAAAACTGTGTTAGTTGTTACATATCCACACATAAATGCACGACTCAGGTTTTTTAATGCTTGTCGTGCCGTACCCTGACGTGTCTTGTGCAGTACATGTTTCACGTTTGTAACATTTACGAAACATCAAAATAATTTCGCGGAGCAACAGATCAAAACACAGAGTCGATAAAAAAAAAAAGGATGTAATGAAAACGAACAAAGGTAAGTACAACGTGAAATCATAACTGAATATAAGGACGACACATGTAAATAATCTATGAAGATGTTATTAGTGTTTTATTCGCTTTAAAATTCAGCAATATTAGAATTTGCCAACATTAAGATAATGTGCGCCAACGTGAACAAAATAATATAAAAGTGGACCTCATGATAGCTGCATAGTAGCCGAAACATGTTGTTCAAAAAGTACATGCTTTGGTAAGATAGTGCAATGCCGCAAAAATGTAGTAGTTTAATAAACAATGGTTGTATGAATGTGATGGTGTGACTGAATTATAATTAGATCTGTACAGCACAATTCTTGATGAGCTAATAACATTCGATAAACTAGAAATTTCTTTCCTTTTATGTAACACAAAGGTTCATTACCGTGTTAACAAAAGCCCCCCCACTCGATCCTGTCCTGGACCTCATGTAACCAATCACGTCACACTGCCTTTTGAAATTTTTTATATTATCTTTCAGATATCCCAAATGGTCGGTTTTCTTCAGGTTTTAAGAATAAAATATTGTATAAATTTTTATCTTGTTACATGTTCGTATTTTTCTTTATTTGATTGCCCTTATAGAGTTTGTTGGATAATATCAATTATAAAGACCGTTATAATGCATTGAGACGTGTTAAAGTGCTCTTTTGGACTCTGTCCATCATCTAAATTATAAAATTACAGAATTTCGAAAGATGGACGGGGACCTATCTGTTAGGCCTCCTAGTTGAGCTATCCACAACATGGATCTGAACCTGGTCTGACAAGTGAGGCTAACTCAAAGAGGGGGCCCGACAGACAGGTTTTCTGAGTGAGTTTTGAGGTTCTAAGGTGGCTGTCAGGGCGACAAGCCCAGATGACAGAGGCAGCACTCACCACTGAAACGTTGGTAAACTTATAGTAGACTACATGACGCAACAACCCAGAAGACAGTCATCGGGCTCAAAATAAAATATGAATATTAGGCTGTGGTGGGTCATCATATTTTGTCAAATCCGCCCAATGGAACATTTCTCTCATGTGGACAGGCGGACAGACATGCCAACAGGCGCTGGGCGCTGTTCTATTTTTCTTCTTCCATTCCATTATTTATTTATTTTTCTTTTTACTTTCATTTTCTATTATTTCTGCTTTTTCTTTGTGGACGCTTCCCAAAATACATCAGCCTATCAAAAAAGCAGCATTGCTTTTGATGAAAGTGGAGATAATAAGACGGGCAATTTGTTGGGTATTGTGGCCTGCCGTAGCCATCGGGTTTGCATGTCATGCGGCCAGATCACCCAGCAGGTTCGTCTTTCCTTAAATTTATAATTACAGTGGATGTACTGTACATGTGCATGATGGGATTGCATGCAAGTGTCAGTTTGGTCCGGATTATTGAGACGAGAGCATTATCGCTGGCAGCACGCATGTGAATATTAAAACACACCCCTAAGCATTCTTTCTTTGTCCTTATTATATCGGTGTTATTACTTGTTAACTAATTTTCTTACACAAGAGCACGGCGCTTTCATCTTTAACCAATGGGTGCTGCATTTTAATTCATTATTGAAGATTCATGTGGGATCTGTAAAGGGGAATTCATTTTCGTAAGCACTGCTCTTACCTCGTATCCGTCCTAAGTTACTGCCTTACTCAATGCAAGAGATTTGATGTTCGTAAACCCGTGAAGATGTCAATAGCGGTCTCCTTGGTTATGACTTCGTGTGATCTTGCAGGCTGGTAACCGCCTACAAGACAACACGTCATTACAAAACAGACCGCTTTTCTGAAGTACCAGCTTCAGCTTCAACTGAATACAGAAGCAATACGTTCCTCAGAAACATTGGTAATCATCTACAAGTCTACGCGACATAACATCCCGGAAGACCATGGTCGACGTAGTTCATTCACTTTAATGAAGTTTGCGTGTGGTAATACGACGACAGAAAGGCTTTATATGAAATTAAATAAACTTAAGTCCATTTAACACTTTAGAGTGGGGCTTAAAATGAAGCAGACTACGAATGACGCTATGAAGTTGGACATTCTAGTGAAGAAATAGGAGTACGTATTCATAACATTAGCGCTAGATAGAGATGAGTGGTTAATGTTTGATTTGAGGTTTTCACAGCGGGGAGTATGAAGAGTTCTGTCTTCTGGGTTGTTGAGCCGTGTAGTCTGGTCGATGTTAACCAACGTTTCAGAGGTCATACTGCCTCTGTCATCAGGGCGATGAGTATGAAGATTTCTGTCTTCTGGGTTCTTGCGCTGTGTAGTCTGGTCGATGTTAACCAACGTTTCAGAGGTCATACTGCCTCTGTCATCAGGGCGATGAGTATGAAGATTTCTGTCTTCTGGGTTCTTGCGCTGTGTAGTCTGGTCGATGTTAACCAACGTTTCAGAGGTCATACTGCCTCCGTCATCAGGGCGATTCAATTGGTAAACACCTACCAGACTACACAGTGCAGCAACCCAGAAGACAGAAATCTTCTTGAGTGGTTAACTTCACACCCTGGCGGCTTTATCAATGTTAGAAGAGCCGTTGGTTGTCCACAGGATACAAGTACTGGCGGGTCGCGGGACGCGGCGGTAGCCTCTGGGTGCAGCTGTGGGCCATTGACTACGAATACTTGTTTCTGAACCACCGATAGATGGTCTTACTTCTTAAGGTATATGTACGGAGATTAGTTTGCGGATTTGTTTCTATTGTCAGCGGTAAGTTTCCTCTTCTACACGATGATGACATCCCCCGCCCCCTGACCCGGTGTGTATCTGCCAGCTTGCGGTTTAGTATCCCCGTGGTTTTCTGCACAAAGAAAAACGCAGCTTTGAAGGGTTTCGGGGGGTAAGGATAATCGACTTCCATGTGTATCCACTCTCCCTCCGCTACCCTACGCCCACTGTTGCCACACATTCCTTATTCATCCTTGTACCGAAACAAACTCACTTCCTTTCTAATTTTTGTCGTCTCATTAGGACAAGTGCCTCATGGAACGTGGAAGCAACCCTCCAATTAGACAACGCTGTTTAACTCAACCACCAACCCCCAGTTTCACTCTCTCTTTCTCTCTTCCTCACTTCGTTACACATTTTTACAGCTGCAGGTTTTCTTGCCTGGAATTAAACAACAAAACTTGGCCGTACACAACATTATGTGAAATTTGCCACGGACGTGGAAGCGTTCTCAAACATTTCCAGGAGATGTATAATAAGATCTAAATTTAAAATTTAAATTTTAAATTTAGCTACTTCACCCCTGCTATTTCCAAGTATTTGCCTCAGCAGTTATTTTCGAACACTTGCAATTTATGTGAATGTTAAGAATTCATTGTCAGCTAAGTACATCTCAGTAAAAACAGTAAAACTAGAAGGTACATGACTTTGGGCATGATAGCCTATAAATTGAAAACCGTGACAGGGCCTAAATTTGGTATTACATTCCTGAAAAAGGCGTAAATTTAAAAAGAAACCTAATTTATGCCGAATAGTTAATGCTAACGATCTCTTAGTATGACGACCACTTTCTTTGCAAATTGGCTTATGTTTGCCGCAGACTTTTCGGCCTATCTGCCGTCCATTTTCAAGTAAAGGTTGTAATCTGGTCTGGAAACATTCTGGGCAAGAAAATTTGATGTTGCGGCTGAAGATGGTGACTGTTTTCCGAAACGTTAGTAGGGCTATCTGCCTACGAGTCCACACGGCGTCGCAACCCTGAACAACAAACAACACAAGACATCACCGCCTTGAGAACCTATCTCACAAGAAAATCTGTTGCTTCATATGAATGCAGAAATTACATTTTTATTTTTATTACTTAATGACTGATTGTGGACTTGAAGGTCGGAAATTTAATCACGAAAAGGGAGTTTCAATTGTTTTAGTGTGTTCTTTACCTCGCTCCAAATTTAATAAGAATGTTTTGGTTCTCCGGCGCGAAGTTGGTACTGCATGCTTCTTATGCGGCCGTCCCAATTTAAAATGCATCACAGTTATCCCCTTGCTGTGGAGATCACCAAGTTACTTGTCTTTATAAATTATATATTTTCAAAGTATTGACGTCACTCATCGCTAATTTATTTCTGCTGTTCGTGCCTATTTCGCCTTCAGCTTTAGCTGAACCTGACTATACATCTTTTCCTTCCATCTGGTGAGCCTCAGATTCTGATGAATTTTTGGGCAAAAGGCAATGCAGAGGCCGTTAAGTCAGTCTTCGTCTCTGTCCCCGCGCCTCCCCCAAAACCATTGCTTCAAAAACATTTCTTGCCTGCACCGGTCTTAGGTCTCTCTCTCTGTTCCACCGCAAACAGTTTCCCCCTTCTTCCCACCACCATAAAGCCCTCACGAACCGCGTGTTTCAATGCGTCCATTATTTCAAGGACAGGTTGACTTAAAAAAAAGAGGCAACAGGTTTCTTTTTCTTCTCTGAAAATGCCAGATACTTAGGGCTGAGGGCTGATTCCTTCCTGCACAACCTCCCTTCCTGCTGCGAAGAATTGATAAGTTCCGTTTAATAATTTAGTGGAGCGTAAGATAGGTCTAGGAATTAAACTAGGCACGTGTTTCTCATGGCTGTACCACCCCTAAAAAGACTGATGGTCCCCATTCGTCTCCTAATAGAATGAATTCATTTTTGAAAACATCTGCTCAACCTCAGGTGGCTCTACTCACTGACGTCTTTCTACCACCTTACACGTCAAACATCGTCCGACACAGGTTTTGATTTAGTGACTACAGGTTTAAGCATTGCTCGGGTAAATATGAAAATATTGCTTGAAGTTCCTGTCTTAGAAGGAAGAGACAGATCGGAGTTGAGAAAAGTCGGATGAATGGTGTGGAATGAATTCATATAGTTCATGTAGTGTCGACGGGCTGTTGTTAATACTTTAATGAATCTTTGGATTACATTAAAAGTTGGGATTTTGAACGTCTGAGCTAATATTGGCTTTTCAAAGAGATGTGTTTAATTGTAATCAGTATACGTAGTTCTTTACAGACGCGTTTCGGCACACTTTGCTAAATTAGAGTTGCATCACGGTATAGTAAGACATGTTGCTTCAATGCGTGTAGAAACTACATCCGAATATGACAAAACACTGAAATGTTTACAATTAAAATCTGTGGAAATATTCCTTTTGTTTCATTTTTGGTTATCTCTTCCTTCCTTCCTTCCTTCGCTTTCAATTTATTATAATCATTTCGAATTGCAGTGTGATTTCGAATGGTAAATAATGGAAGGAAGCTGCCGAGGGCTGTTTTAATCCTTTAAAACGCAGTGGTAATTATGTGTCACCTAATTTAACATTTAGCAACTCATCATTTTGCCAACGAAGTGTATTTATAGATTTTCTGTAGTTCTCAGAATGAGAGATATTATTTCCCTAAACAATATTTTTCATTTGAGTCTTGTTACGTAAACGCGTGTTTTGAGATAGAAAATGAATGTTTGAACATTCATGCTTCAAATGGTTAATGCAAATTTTTATGATACTCTCTGATTGTTTATTGGTACTTATTTCTGTTTAAGAACGCTTTTGATAGCTCAGATTATATAGTGTCGAATGATAGGGTGATTGTTAAATAATGAATTGGAAAATATGTGCAAAGAAGCAGTTGTGGTCTGATTTAAGCTGCTGTCCCAGAATTTTACTAGAGGGACTAAGGAAAACCACGAAACCCGCCAGGACCCGGACCTTGCAAATACTAGCGGGTATAGTAAGTGACCAGTCGACCAGAACAATAGGAAGACGTAAAGAGTTGAAGAAGCAGAAGAAGAAGAAGAATAAGAAAGCCAGACAGCTTGAACTGAAACTCAAGACATCCGGAACCCAGATCTACCCCTGTAAAAGCTCCAAATGTGCAGCGGTCATGCACGAAGGTCTCTCTTAACCGTTATAGACCTCTAGACCCGATTCAGGAAGGCTTCTGTGGTAATAGTAGCATTACATGGCTCGTCATATTTGACGTGAATGAACCTATTTTGTGTCGAACAGCAATACAGTGTATTGCAGCGTTATCTTTAAGATTGCTCTGAAACTACAACATTTATATAATTTCTTTATGAACTAAATTAAAATGTCGAAATATATTTACGGCTACCAACTCATAACCGACCGCCGAACATCAGACTTCACTACTGTAGGCGCCTCGTTCGTATTTCTTGCTATCAGAGTCGCTACCGTCAGAAATTAATTTCAATAATTTCCGTATTCCACGAACGGCGCAGTCACGCATTGACTATAAAATTAACGGTATGCGGATCCAGTAACTATCGAAACACTTATCAAAGAATTCATTCATGCGATGCTCAAAGCATGGCAAAGGCCCAGTAGTCTCTCACGTAATTTATTATTCCTTGCAAAATATAGCGAGTCCTTTTTATATGAACTGTAAGGTCCGTTTTACTACATGTAATTAAATTACGTTGTCAGGCGTGGTAATAGTGTGATGTACTGCCGAAAGTTTCTTGATAGAATTACAGTCGTGACGGCATTCGATAGAATATCACATCGCTGTACTAATTAGGTCACTCTAGGGCGGATCAGTCAAAGTCGGTCATCAGGCATTTTATTAAATCTGTGTGCTTTGGTATCTGAAGCCGAGCCCCGCGACGCTTCATCATTCAAACCGAAGGCTATTAGCTCTTCAAACCCTCTTTTAAGTTTGATATTACTAGAGGATAGTCCGTTACAACGGAAGCGCATCGGAGGTTCATGTCGCGAGTGGAATTCGAACCCAGTCCTTAGGCCGCGTTGCCTAGTTCAGTGTTAAACAAAGACTGGCCAAAGCACAACATAACCTATCGAAATGAGCACATCTTCAGGGGACTTACAAGAAGATCCTTTCACAAGCTGCGATTTCGTTGAGGAGCAGAGCGTCATATTGTAGCCTGTTACATAACAGACTACTTCTTGTAAACGCTTTAAACAATTAAATCCAGTTCCACAGGAAATTATCAGGGAGTGGAGTCACGTAACGACTGAAGACATGTGACGAACGTGTTCCATGCTTGGAGATCGTCCATTGTAATTATCTTAACTGTACTTTTGCCCAAAACGCAATACGCACTTCCTGTATGCCGGGAAAAAAATTCAAGGAACGTAGAAATAACTAATCTCAACATTTTTAATAACACAGGCGGTTTAAATAAAAAGTACACACAAAACAAGATGGACACATGAGTCTGCAGTATTGATTAGGTCTATTCATTTGCGACTTGAGGCCTGGAAGTTTTTACGTTTCTGGGTCAAGCGAAATTTCTAAAAACTTTGTTCGCGTTTTTTGAATATACGTAATTCTCCGAAGTGAAGTTGTAAAAATTTTGTGGCCTTGTAGGATCTGGAAACGTAACAGCGGTAAAAATTTTAACCTTGGTTCCGGATACACCCAGGCGTAGTTAATCGGTAGGCCTTAAGCAAGACTGATTAGCGCCGTCCGGAAAAATACACGTAAGGCATTTTGGGTGATTTTAGTTATGTAACTTTAACGATCTGAAAAGTTGTTCTCCAAAACTTACACGCCGGATTAATGTGTCTCTTTTTATTTCAGCTTTAAATTCTAACGCAGGTACTTTTTGCATTAAGGACATATTTGGATAACGAGCGCCTACCAAGGCCAGAATGTTAGGTTAGGCCGTAATAGCAATGTGAAAAAGTAGTTTATTCTTTTACAGTACCAGTCATTTCGATAAAATAAGTATAACACGCATAATATTGACATGCAACCCAAAATAACAATACCATTGGCAAAACCTTTCAAAAATGAAGAGAAAGAGTGATAATGCGACGAAACATCAACAATCAGTCTACCGTCAACAAGATCATTTTATGTATTTAGGAAATTGAAGATATCTGTCTTCTGGGTTGTTGCGTTGTGTAGTCTGGTAGATGTTTATCAACGTTTCAGAGGTCATACTGCCTCCATCATCAGGGCGATGAATATGAAGATTTCTGTCTTCTGGGTTGTTGCGCTGTGTAGTCTGGTCGATGTTAACCAACGTTTCAGAGGTCCTACTGCCTCCGTCATCAGGGCGAAGAAGACTTCTGTCTTCTGGGTTGTTGCGCTGTGTAGTCTGGTCGATGTT
>NW_019060410.1:323858-334664 GCF_000696155.1 Zootermopsis nevadensis
ATTTCTCTCTTCTGGGTTGTTGCGCTGTGTAGTATGGTAGATGTTAACCAACGTTTCAGAGGTCATACAGAATTTTATCGAAAAATTTCTCTGTTTCTTTTTCATTTATGTCGGTCACAATAGAAGAAGGCCTACATGCTTAAGTCATATTAAGGCAACAATATGGCGAAAAGGACAATTCTGATACATACAAATGCAGGTGTGGGGCACGTGAGGTCCTGGGTCATCGCCGCTACTGGTACACAGTTCGAATCACTGTCGCATATCCGGCTATCCTAACACCGGGATATAATTTTGATAGACCATGACTTCAATTGTTAAAATTTATAGTCGTCTGCCTATCACATCTAACGATATGTGATCTTGAAGCTGAAGCAGTGTTGTTTAATGTCCTAAGAATTAAACAGGCATGTGGCCTATAACTAAACGTGGTTGCAATTCGTGTATTAAAATATCAGGAAATCAAAACCAAGATAATGAATGTCATATTATGATAACAGCGAATAATAATTAATAATTAACTGCGTAGGATACGTACGAAATAAAATCAACACAAAGTTAATTATAGTGATTATACGCTGTCAAACGAGGAACAGACATTATCACAAATTACATATCTGTTCAAAAATCTACTGCCACATTTCTATTGCTTTTATAAAGATAATCTTCATTCAACGTAAGCAGTGTATTAAGAAAGAGTCCTTAAGTCAGGTGCATTATTCAAATTCTTGGACATTTTTGGCAAAACACTGTCTCCTTTGAGGACACCTTCGATACTGGAAAGTGTTTCGTCTGAATATATATACGAGCACTTCGTTAAGTTTTATTTTGGATTGTATTTTATTGTTTTCTCTTCTTTGTATTTATTTGTATCTTCTTGTTCTGACTTTAACTGACTCCTGTAGCTGTTGATTTAGCACGTTAAAATAAATAACTGAATTGTATCATCAATATCATTATTATTAATATTATCCCATCTATTCACCACTTTATAGGGTATGTACTTCCAAGTACCCGAGACAGACCTTGTCCCTAAGGTACATAGTGCAGCAGCTATTTCCGGAATACATATTGTTTTATTATTATTATTATTATTAAACTTTCGTTTCTAGCATTATTCTTGAAAATATAACGAAATTCGAGGAAGAATAATTACTGACAATAAGATGATACGCATTTGTGTCTGCAATAATATGTTTTTAGGTAATCAATAAAAACCAATGCCAAAACCTCAAAGTACGTATTTGTAAAATGTCTGCGTCTTTGATGTAATAACGGATCCCAGCTGGAATACAGCTAAGCGAACTCGGGTTAGGAGCTGAAGAGTTTCATTAGAAGTCGGCCCTACCTGTCCACAAATGTTTGCTTTTGTTAAGCTCTCCTTCTGTATCAAATATCTAGGCACTACCTTGAAGTATCTGACTGTAATATGAAGCAATACAGAAAATCTACAGGCTGACTGTCTGTAATGTTCTTCTGTGGAAAATAAGGAGTGTTACAGATTGGACCCAAATGTCGACGCTTTACATCCTGAGCTACTGAAAAAACAAATATCTTGGTACTAATTAAACCTACATTATTCCATGAGTGCTGCTATCATGGCGGAGAATTATCGTTTGATATCAAAACACCTGAGTGCAAGAGATAGAATCTGTAACTATTCGAATCAAAATTATCGGCTGTGAAGTTAATGAGAAGTGGTAGCAGATATCGATGTATCGAAAAATTGTATGTTACAAAATAATGGAAGTTTCTAACACAAAGGAGATATTAGGCACTGCGATATTGTTTCGTGTATATAAATCATTCAATGCTTGTAACTTCTGGTTCCTGAAAGGCTGACCATATACCATTCAGCAACTCACCCCTACAAAAAATAAAAAAAGAAAAAAAGAAGGAAGTTAAACATGGAAGACTTTGCTACTGCGCTGTATTACAATTGAAAAGGCGAGCGGTGGTAGCGTAAAGGTTGCAGAAGAAGCAGTAAGGCAACTGGTAGTGGAACAAAAAGACGAAGAGGAAACAATAGGTTTTGTTTCGTTCTGATGGTAACAATTTGCATACTTGCTAAGCCGCTTCTTGCTTCATTGTTGGGTTCCGAACTTGGTGACAGGTATACGACATATGGCTGGTAGGGTCCTGTTTGATAGAGGGGGTAAAACAAGCGGATGGGACAGTAAATTGGGATGGGTAAAATATTCTCCCCGTGACCCCTATCTTCTTTCCAGCACTGAGAATAGCAACAACACGTGCTGGTCCTTATGTAGAGTGTACGGGGTTGCATTTGTAAAATTACTCCTTTTTTGTGTGTACAAAGCGATAGGTTTTTGTTGTGAAGGAAACAAAAATAAGCAATTATTGCACCTTTTCATTATTGTAGCTATAAAATATTGTAATTGTTTCAGGACCGCCACGGTGGTCTAGCGGTTAGAACGCTGGCCTTGTAATCCTGGGGTCTCGGGTTCGATTCCCGGCGATGCCCGAATTTATAACTTGTGTTGGGCAAGGCCGTGGTCTAGGCAACACGGAGTTTTCCTCCTGGGGCTTTCCCGGTTTCTCCATGGCATCCCAACAATTACTCCATTCACACACAGAAGAAGGCAATGGCAAACCACTTCTGGATCATCTGCCAAGAATGTATATGAACAGGTCCCAGTCAGAGAAAAGGATGGAAGGATCCTGTTCATATGGACCTGTCGTCAGACAGAACACTAAATAATAATAAGATGAGGTGGTCTAGCGGTTAGAACGCTGGCCTTGTAATCCTTGGGTTCGGGTTCGATTCCCGGCGATGCCCGAATTTATAACTTGTGTTGGGCAAGGCCGTGGTCTAGGCAACATGGAGATTTCCTCCGGGGGCTTCCCCGGTTTCTCCGAGGCATCCCAACAATTACTCCATTCACACACAGAAGAAGGCAATGGCAAACCACTTCTGGATCATCTGCCAAGAACGTATATGAACAGGTCCCAGTCCGAGAAAAGAATGGAAGGATCCTGTTCATATGGACCTGTCATCAGACAGAACACTAAATAATAATAATTGTTTCAGGAGACTGGGAGTAATTAGCCTATAGGATGCCTAACTAAAAGTGAAAATGTTTTTCAAATCCTGTAGTAAGTAAAGTAAAGTTTGCCCCGCTATGCGCCATGTAGGCGCTTGGGGGAAGATGAGGTATAGCTCCTACTCTTTCTTGACCTCGGCACTAGATGGGAGTGAGTGGTCAGCATCATGCCCCGGCCGGCTTTACCCCCGGGAAAGGACCCCGGTACCCATTGTAGAGGACTGTAGTTGTATTAACATTAATTTAAACTGGTTTCTATTTTGGTCACTTGACTGAGTTGTAACGGGTGTGTTGCGTAGCATAAGCTCAGGGAAACTGTTTTCGTTAATAACAAAATCCAGCGCTGTAATCGGTTGGTAATTTAAATTCAGCTCAGAATTGTTTAGTACAAGTAATATATATTTAGGAACTAAACATGTATCAACTGCGTTTTATCTCGCTCCAGAAAGTGGATTTACGTGCTGAAGGAACAAAAAGATTCCTGTTTACCTCCAAAGGCTATGGACAATCCAGAGTTAATGTAGAGTAAAACGCAAGGTATATGCACATCTTATAACAAAAATTTAGAGTTAACCGTATTTAAACATATTTTATTGGCATCTGAAAATGAATGCATATTTCTTCCAACTTATTAACTTTTCTCTTCTGAAGTATATTACTTGTGCCCAGAATTCTACCATCCATTATCATAATTCTTTTCATTCATTTGTGGCTTATTTAACGACGCTAGAAATAGATCAGATTATATTATAAAGCGTTGAATTATTATTAAATAGTGGATTGGAAAGGATTAAAAAGGAACAAGCTACGGTCTAATTCAAGGTACCAGTATAACCACGCAATTTTCCCGGAGAGACTGTGGAAAACTACGATAACTCTGAAGATTTGTGTCTTCTGGGTTGTTGCGCTGTGTAGTCTGGTCGATGTTAACCAACGTTTCAGAGGTCATACTGCCTCCGTCATCAGGGCGATTCTTAGTATGAAGATTTCTGTCTTCTGGGTTGTTGCGCTGTGTAGTCTGGTCGATGTTAACCAACGTTTCAGAGGTCATACTGCCTCCGTCATCAGGGCGATTCTTAGTATGAAGATTTCTGTCTTCTGGGTTCTTGCGCTGTGTAGTCTGGTCGATGTTAACCAACGTTTCAGAGGTCACACTGCCTCCGTCATCAGGGCGATGGAGCTTTATTTTTCTGGGTTGTTGCGCTGTGTAGTCTGGTCGTTGTTAACCAACGTTTCAGAGGTCACACTGCCTCCGTCATCAGGGCGATGAATCATCACAGCGCAACAACCCAGAAGACAGAAATCTTCATATTCACCGCTGTGAAAACCTCAAATCTTACGATAACTCTATAAGTACGTCGGCATAGCCGATCTCTGTGCCGAAATTTGAACCCGAGACCTCTCGAACACGAAATAATTACTATTGTTATTGTTTTGCGTTATTGTTTTGCATTATTATAAGTATTAGTATAGTTTATTATTAGTTATTGGTATTATTATCTTAATATTAGTATCGTTATCACTTACACACGGTATCGTACTAATATTTCTACTGTAGTAAACCGTTAATTTAATTAAGAAAATGTAAACAGTTGTTGAGAAGAATATTTAAAATATTTCTAGTATTCTATCTTGTTATATTTATAGCAAATCAACTGTATTCGTGTCTAAAACTGCTACCGTCGTAGTAAGGAAGGCTATACGTAAAACCCTTTAAAAAAAAAGCTTGTCCAAATAATATTAAAACATTCAGTTTCTATCTCACAGAAAATAACATAAGGATCAATTGATCAGCGCTGTTTGAGGAAACAGTCTGTGTTTGCTGTGAGAATGTAATATGCAGTCCACACACTCTATAGACAAATTTTCTAAATATTAAAGCGTTTGTGTATGTAATTACCACGGGGTTTTACACTCTGGTCATTTCTGCTTCTAAAGCGGGAATATGTGTTGTTACCTATTAGGGTCTGTATTAACATTGAACCGTATACACTGTATTGTAGAGCTATGTTATTATTATAAACGCAAGTTTTCCCCGTTCTTAATTATGAATCGCACGGTAAATACTTGCGTGGGAGTGGAACATGCAGCCATTTGCACCCAGGAGGATTCACCCCCAGTAACCATTGGATAAGATCATGGGCGTGATAAATAGAGTTAAGAAAATGATTTATGTTAAAAAGTTGGTTATCAAACATTTTAACAATAAGTCTCGTACAAATAATATTGACCGCTGAGGCACAGCAAACAGACGGACGGTTTTACATTAAAATGAAGCGTGGAAAGTATCGAAGTCTCAAATTCTTGCTTAGAACTCTGATACCAACATTTTTTAAAAACCAAGGGAAGATAACAAATCCGTTATAAACGTTCCTTATGAATAATACACTAAAGGATGTATGGACAGGCAGACGTAGTTCAAACCAAAACATGTTGGTCTTTCTAGAAAAGGAAATGTTTCTTGTTTTACCAGCAATAATCTTTATATGATCTGTAGCTCACCAATTTTACACAGACTTTGTATCACATTACAGAAACAAGTAGTCATCGATTGAGGAAATGAGGCGAAATTTTTAAATTATCAGCGAAGGAAAGAAAGTTACAATGTGTAATTTTAGTGCATACATCGTTAATATATATGCTAAATAACAAAGGTTACAAAGGAGAAACCTGATGAACACCAAATACTTCATTGAAAGGCGACGAAGTAATTTCATAAAAACTAACACAAGACTACCTATTATTTAGGTAGGTGCAGAACCAATTAACGTAACATGTGGATATTAATAATATAATAATAATAAATTATTGTTTAAAAGGTTTGATTACCGCATAAAGTGGGATGAGAAAGTACATGGTTTTGCTAGTACCGGTACCTTAAAGAGAATAGTTTCTTGTTGACATAATGAGGTATACGTAGGCGTTATTACTACGCTGTCTGTATTAATAAAAGAAATGCGCTCTTTTGTGTTTGTTTGTTTGTTAAGGCTGGAATTACACGTGCTAACAGAATTACAAAAGGAAGGTGGCTGTCTTTTGGGTTGTAGAGCCATGTAGTCTGGTAGAAGTTTACCAACGTTTCAGAGGTCCTTGCCGCCGCCATCATCAGCAAGGACCTGTTAAACGTTGGTAAACTTCTATCAGACTACATGGTTCTACAACCCAGAAGACAGCCATCTTCGTACTCACCGCCGTGAACCACAAATC
This sequence comes from Zootermopsis nevadensis, assembly GCF_000696155.1. Next base: position 330,128 of record NW_019060410.1, read on the forward strand.
CTTATGTGTTAGAAATGCTAATGTAAGAATTTTGACGCGTTCACCAGAATTTGAGCTCTCACTTTGGCGCCAGTGACAACAGTTGTCTGGGTCCAACTCCCTTTGCCTGTGTGGGGTATCTGGCTGTTGTCTGGTAGTGTGATTACGTCATCGCGGTGGATTCCCCGGCTAAGGATTCTCTAGCCGAGGATTTTTAAACCAATCACTTTCGAGCACTGATATATGTAAGGATTTTCACCATTCTTAATCGATTTTAACCAAAATTAAAATGGGTCTTCAAATTTTACTGAAAGTCTCCCGGTAATACACACACTTCATGGATCCTTTTAGTTGCCCATTAATTGTTTCATGTGGACGGACGAGCGGACAGACAGAGAGACGCTGAAACTGTTAGGCACGTTTCTGCAATTTTAATTGTGAACACAGAAAATTAGACTGAATAGGTCGGGTGTTACGAGTGGTCATATGAACTGTAACTACGCCCAATTTAACTTTTGTTTTGTATAATAAGTTCTGTTGTTATCTTTCATAGAATGATAATGTATAGACTTAAAATTATTTGTTGTCAGGACTTTTTCCATCGTCTGTTTTTAAAATTCACGACGTTTCGGAGGCTGGATCTGTCTCCGTCTTCAGGTGAGAGATACCTACTCTGTAAACTACCGCCGTCAAAACCCTTTAGAATTTAATAATGTATAGACTGAGTAGGGTGAGCCGGGGTAGCTCAGTCGGTATAGTGTCTAGCTACGGGCTGGACGGCCGGGGTTCGATCTCCGACGGGGTCAGAGGATTATTCCTCTAGCCTCTACGTCCAGACCGGCTCTGGGGCCCACCCAGCCTTCTCTACAATGGGTACCGGGGTCCTATCCCGGGGGTAAAGCCGGCCGGGGCGTGATGCTGACCACTCACCCCCCTCTAGTGCCGAGGTCAAGAAAGAGAGGAGCTATACCTACACTCACCCCAAACGCCTACATGGCGTATAGTGGGACAAACTTTATTTTTTATGGACTGAGTAGGAGGTATATGTAAAAAAATATCGCTACAAAATGCAGATTTATATCTTATTTATACTGCACGAATAAAAGGCAAGTTATTTAACTGCATAACGCAAAACCTTCACTTTTTTCATAGTTCCACACACTTGCATCGTACAATAGTTTCAAAATTAAGTAAGACATCATATACAACTAACTGTTTTTTAGCTGGAATTAATGTTATCAGATTATGCCCAGCTTGTTTCGGTCAGTAAGAGCCTTCAACAGGATCTTTTCTACATCTGTAATAATATGTTGCATAACATTTGATGTCATTTATACATACTGTGCTCTAAAACGTTAGATGCCAGAGGTGTAAAACTAAGAAAACGCATGACCCTGTGTGCGCAGAAGTTGAAAATTCGTTGTGCTCAGAGGACGGACGCTTCGGATGAAGGCCATATATAAATCTGTAATAATTGCCGTATAACAGGCTAATAAGATAATAAGACCTAGGTTGAAAACAAGATTTTAACACACAATGAAGAAGGTGTTTACCACGAATACATAATTTTGTTATGACATGATTGAATTTGAGAAGCTGATAGTCGTTCATCTAGTCAAGAAATTCCGAGCTGTTTATAGAACCCGGATGTCCATTACCGTGTTAACAACAGCACGCCATTGATCCCTGTCCTGAATCAGAGAAACCAAATCAACATGTCTTCAGACCAAAATGGAGGTATCCATGTCTCATTTCTTCCATGCGCGCTACATGCCTCGTCCATCACTTCTTTCTTGATTTGATCCGTCTATTGATATTTGGTTAAGAGTAGCCTACAATGAGTGATTTTGTATTTCTTCTTATTTCATAATACATCGATTTTCGTTTAATGTATCTGTTTTTCTTTCTTAACCAAAGTTTCGCTTCCATATAAAAGTGTCATAAATATTAAGTCATAAAATATCAACGTTGCGTCATTCTTTACTTGTCGTTTTAACATTCTGCTGGTTGTCCCACGTTGTCCTTTTATATGTGTACCAGTGCATTAATTACTGTCATATATTCTGATTTCCGATGTTGTAAGTAGCTAAAAAGTTGCCATAACATCCAGCTCTGTCCATTGGCCTCTTTCTCTTACGTGATTGGAAAGTCCTTGAAACTAGTTAATAGTTCCATACTTCGAGTAACCTCAGTATTGTGTCAACTTACAGCCAGTAAAAATGAGCTAAGGTAGTTACTGTTTTGTGAAAGAAATTTTATTCACATTATCCGAAAAATTTACCTATGAAATTATCGTGCAAACCTGTTTCTTATTTATAAGCTTACGTGTTGTTTCTTAGGTCCAGGGGCCATATTCTTAAATATTTGTTTTTCTCAAGACCTTCCAGATAAGTGCTGGAATAGTACTTTAAGATAAGCCATGATTGGTCCCAGCCAAGTCGTTGCGTACTGTCCTTTCGTGATTATTTTCAAACCTACTTTCACACTGTATAACCTCTGCAGTTGAGACGTAAAATAACGTGAGATCAATCTGTCATTGACGAAGAAAGCGTGTGTATTAACTAGATTATTTACCGATTATCGGTTATCAATTTTCGCGTTATGTAGTCTGAGCGCTTAAGAAAGCATCGTTAAACAAACTAAGAATCTAGCAGGAGTTACTTTACCAAACGTATGGTAAGTATTCTATATTCGGAGGTGGAGTGGGTTACCGGGGGACGGGGTTCGCTTCTGTTTCTCTGGCCACAGGCGGGAAGGTAGTTTCGAGTCTGACGTAACGTAGAATAGAGTCCCCATAAAGGTGCTTTTAAAATAGGTGTGGTCTGAGGATCTGACAGCAAAAATTCGGTTAAGCTCCTCTCAGAGTCGGTAATTGTGTATTAGACTGCACTGTGTTGCATCCCAGAAGACAGCCATCTTCATACTCATCGCCGTGAGAACCACAAATCATGTCGAAGAGAGAATTTCTGTCTCCACCGAAGCTCAAACCTCGGTCACCAAGACCAGATACCGTCTGCTGCTAATGATGATCTGCTGATGGTCCTGGGGACACGCCTGTCCGCGCCAGCAGTACATCTACAGTTAAAGTCTTTCTTTTATCAGCAATAACTCAGCGTAGAAACAGGTTTTTAGTGGACGGAAATTTTTTCTACTCCTGCTTCAACAAGTTTGGAAATTGAAGGTCTACGCATTCACCTACATCGAACAAAAGAGACGCACATCGAAAGTTACAGTAGCTCGCCTTTCGTTTGCTGGCCCAGTGGCGGATGAGGAGTCTTGAGTAATTTCGTTTTTACTTTCTTCAGAGGAAGATTTTATGTCCATGAATAGTAACAATAGTTAAAATGTGCTTACATCATCGATTCTTAAGTTTCGTAATTGGCTGTTCTCATGAATAACACAGAAATTTAAGGAGTTTCCAAGTTGTTTCAATTCCGGGAATTACATATATATAGATTTCTGTAGCCTATTCTTCGTATACTTATTCATGCTGTTAGTTTTATTGTTCCTTTCTCGTGCCTTCTATTCTTTGTTTTATAAACGTGAAAGAATTGAGTGTCTGTGTTTTGTAAACCCAGCGATTGAAGCATTTCCAACTGAAGGAATTATTTGAAACGAAATGGTGTCACAATACGGTATGACAGGCTCTTAAAGACTATTACATATCGAAAATCTATGTAGTTTTAAATTTTATCTTAACGCTTATTGGTAATTAAATAAGGATGGTGAGACGTTTAGCATGCATGGGGAAATGATAAATACGCACAAAATGTTTCATCGGAAAAACTTAAGAGAGGATATCACATATCTAGGAGCAGATTAGGGGGATATAGTAAGTGAATTTTAAAGAAATATATTCTAAACTAGTTGACTAGATTTAACTAGTCTTGGATACAGCCCACTTCTAGGCCGAACATTCGGCTTTATTTAAATCAGAACGTTTTTAAATCAGCTTGTTAAGATTATGCACCAAGGAGTTGGTTAGGAAGCATGCTGTCCGTTCACTTACAAATAACGGTCGCATGTAAGTACATACAAATTCACGCTAATTGGATACCGTTTATGATTGAGTGACTCATTGCGTGTAAGATGCCTTGACCATTACTACCGTTGCCATAGTGACTCTGTTAAGGGATTTTCGGGTTTATGGTTTGCATGACTGACCGTAAAACCACTGACTCGTAAGCCAGGCCAAATAATTGTCATGGCCCATAGTTCTTCCCTTGTGTGCAACACTGTTAGTTCTCTCGTGAAAGTTTACTAATTTACATGGAGTTAAAAAATGTAAGCCTGCGGATAGTTTTACAGTAAAAAAGGTGATTAGTAACTAAAGTTGCTTATTACAAGATTACGAGGTTCGATCGGAAAGTTTCAAGACTGTGTCAATAGAGGGCGAACCGGATGTAGTACGGGCTTCTGCCGCTAAGGGGTTGGACCTACATTCATAGTGAATCAGTGTGCCAGCCGGCATCATCGAATTAGCATTTGTTTCTTAGTTACGGGCGTTTTGGTAGTGCATTACACCGACCCTCCTGCGATTTCGGAATGGCGGATTTTC
>NW_019060410.1:335157-372333 GCF_000696155.1 Zootermopsis nevadensis
TATATATATATATATATAGGCGCAGTCTTGAAACTTTCCGATCGCACCTCGTAGTCTTACTTCTAAAATACTGTTTCCAAAAGTATGAATTGCACCCCACGGTCGGCCGTGAAGAATGACGAAGGACATGTTACATTAAAAACGTCAAATTTATTAGTAATTATTTGTTGAAATAGCTAAATTGCATATTTGATAATTTGTATGGGATAATGTGCCTCGAACATCTTTTTAGCATCAGGGGAGTCTCACAGCAAAAGAGTTTGTGAAACATTTTCTGGAAAACGAAGAGACACAAACATTACAGTAAAAGCAGGGCACTGGTGTATGAAAGTAATAATCGAAATGTTTTAATGTGTTTCTGAGTGTCAGAATTGCACCACGAGGGGTCAGACGGTTGATGACTAAGAAAGGTACAAAGTTTACATGAGAAGTTTTAGAACTTTTGGTACATTATAGATATTTTGATTATATCTTGTGTTTTTGAATTTTGATTTTTTATTCTTCTACTGATTAGGCGTTATGGTCTGTCTCTTTAGAATTTGACATTAGATTTACTATTAAAATCAACTACAGCATGATGTTATAGTTGTTCCTGGAATAGTTCGAGAGCTGTTTCTGTAACTTACAGTTAATAAAAAATAGTTGTTGTCGTTGTTATTTTGGCAACAGCTGAGGAATTAGTTGTTTTTTCATATGCCAACAGCGGAAGTAATAATTTGCGGAAAAGAGAAAACTAATCAGACAGTGCAAAGGGTAAAAGGAATAAAACGGAAGAACAAAAAGAAAATCGGTTAAAGAAACCGAGAGATGTAATAGAAAAGAGAAGGTGGAAGAAGGAACATTAAACTATAGCAAAATAGAGAAAGGAGCAGAGGTAGATGAACAGAAGGAAAGGAAGAGATAAGTTAAAGGAGACAAGAGAAAATTCAGACGAAGGAGACATCGCAAAGACTGGAAGATGAAAGAGAAAGTAGGCTACAAAAACAAAAACAAAGAATTAAAATGAAGACACGGCGTAAGAAACGGAAACTGTCGTCATTTCCACAGTTAAGACTTCGTAAACAACTTTATTATGTCTGAGTTAGTAGAGATCCTTCAACGAGAATTGCTTGCGGTTTTCGACTTAATTTTGTTAGCCATTATATGCACTGATTAAATAGGAATAGTAGTGGCCTATTTCAAGCCACTAGGCCTTCAATCGTTTCGATGGACAAAAATATATAAGTAGTATCAACTGGACCACCAGGTTCGTTTCTCGACGAATTCTGACACGTTTCTCCTTATCTCCAAATGCTTGTACAAATTTCTTTTATATTCCTAATTTTGTATAATTTTAATTCTTGGTCCCTGCATGTGCAGTTATTCCGTAGGTTAAATTATGTTATCTGAATACCATAGAGTACCTTGAAATTTTCCTGAGCATCCCACATTATCCCCGTTAATCGTTCGCTTTCATAATTAAATAACATAACACTTATGCAGAACCTGAAATTCGTTCAGATGGCCATGATGTGACACGCCTTTATGAAATACGAGGTTTAGTAGGTCTATTGTGTTCACATGAGTTCATATCTTGACTATATATTAAACTAGATTAATCCAATTCACATCTTAACATATTTCTGAGTACCGAAAGTCCTATCCTCACAATAGCGAATAAGGCTTTGTTCCTTCCACAAATCTAAATGTGTACGTTAAAAATATATCAATGAAATTGACTCATTTCCTACTGTAGAACACAAATAGGCTTTAATGAACTGTACAGACATAAAAACAATTTCAAATTATGACATACGAAGAGCAAACCAAAATGTATTCGAAGGAAAAATTTGGGAATGACAGAGGGATATTTAATTCTAGATACATATGTTCACAAAATCTGTCCAGTCTATTTAAGTCCATTGTGAGGATTTTGAAAGATGTCATTTTTCTATTTATATCCACTGATGACCCGGGGGACTTCGAAGGCACAAGAGTGCTACGTATTAAAGGCTGCCCGTTTCGCTGTTGGCACCAATTTGAAAAAAAAAAAAAGCATGCTGAAGTTGAAGATGGTTGGCTTCTGGGTTGTTGCGCAGTGCCAAGAGCTCGTTGCCCCGATAATGGATTCAACAATTCTTCTGAAACGTCTGTAAACTTATACCAGACTTTATGATGCAACTTCCCAGAAGACAGCCATCTTCATATACTCCGCCTCGAGAACCTGAAATCTCACTCTGTCGAAGTTGGACGAGAAATGATTTAGTGAAAGTTGATTTTGCCTTGTGTACTCATGATCTTAGATTGGCGCCGTTACCGTCTGTGCGTGTCAAAATGTATATATTTTAAAACACAAATTTGTAGAAAACTTCATATTTTTATTTAAGGAATGCTGATGTCATAAATACTTCTTACACTTGTAGTTGATATGTATTTATTTATCCAAAGACTACAAAAATATTCAATTTTTCGCCAATTTGTTTTCAAAGGAATAAAATCACACATATTTACATTATTTTTTCCCACGTTCCATGTATGAAATAGTTAGTAGTCGCACTGTGTGAATTATACAGAATAAGTGAAGGAGTGATCTAGTTTTCTAACATAATTTAATCGTTTTACAAAAACCTGAATTATAGTAGCATGAAATAAAACCATTGAATTTACCGGCTACTTTTATTTAATACGTGAGACTGTACCGTGCACCCATAAATCTGGTGTAAGTGTCATACAGTGTAATTTCATCTTCTGCATCCATAACTCTCATTTGTACCGTTATTATACGCAAACAATGAATTTTACAGAAGTACTTCACATTCCCAGTCATATAAAATGCAGTATTACAGAACCAAGTGGCCATTATGTGTGCTCTCCGTGTTAAATCCAGTTTTCAGTCTTAGCAAGACGATGTACAAGGCCGTTAGCGTTCAAGGTAGGTGTATTAATATTTATATTTTTTGTTATTTTTACGTGAGTATAACAGTTTTGTTGTAGCAAATCAGTAAATATAGCACCCGATTTTGACAGTCGTACAAATGCAGCACACAGTCCCAGTTAAATCAGACCCATTGCGTAAAGACGTCTAAAGACGATCTCCTGGACTGGACTAGATTGGACGGATAGTGTGTAACTCGGCCTGAATACTAACATACGAGGATAAAAGTGTGATGAGGAACTTGAGAGGAGGTTGACAACAACACCTACCTGCCGAATCACACTGCCAGAACTGTCACTAAGGCTGCCACCAGTTGAGGGTTTGTATTTTCTCTTGTTCTTTTTTCCTTTCCCTCGACTCTGTAAAGTGAAAAACAGAGCGGTAGCAGTTTTCATATTCAGTAAGACGACATAAGCAAAATAATATATTTCCATTTAGTTTTGTGTATTTATTAAACATTATTACTGCATGGCGCTGCCACATGTTGATGATGGAAGATACCGTCTCCGGATATGGGAGGCTGTTGCGAATAATTCGTGGAAAGCCATCAAAGAGTGTTCCTCCAGCACAGGTGTTGGGCTGTAGGCTAACAACCCATCGTTATTTAAATAAAATGTAGTATGTCACGAGATTTTTCGCAGGGTTTCGGATAAGCTGTTGCCTGTGTCTTTGATTACAGTAATGAACCTTCGACTTTCATGGCAGGCGTAACATTTTTTGACTACCTGAAGGATTACTAGATTTTCAAGGACTGAAGCTGGTTATGAATTTTCGACGCACACTGTTCACAAATTTTATTACAAGCAAATGTATTTTAAAGTTATTTTTAGTCACGATTGCAAACTTGTTTGTTGGAACAACTTTGTTAATTTGTTTTTGTCCTTTCGTAGGCACAAGTTTGATAAAATTTGGTATGGTAGAATTTTAAAAAAAATCGACCAGCCACTTTTAATTTACATATGATAATTTTAACGACAGTTTTACGAAACAATATGAATACATTTTTTAGCTTATCTTAATATGACTGAAAAAATTTACCTTGATTATAACGGTCACCTTGGTTACCATGCTTACCAGGCGATGGGGAATCCTCATTAATGGCGTCACTACCTAGTCAGACACCCCGTCTTTTTGTATGGTAAAATTGGCACCTTAAAACTCTGACCTCACTTGCACCATTCACAAAGGTCAAGGGTCAAATCTTGGTTAAAAATACAAATGTCACGCTATGTGTTGTGACCCTAACGTGTTTGATTTACCTACTGCTCATCCCTTAAGTGTAATGAAGTTTTTCATTGTGACCACTGTACATGTTGACAAGTGCTAAGTGGAAGCCTTATCGTTTCGAAAACAGTCCGATTCTAATGAGTGTCTCACTGCAGTAGGAGTTTGTGTGTGTGTAGACGTGATTTACAGATTATGGTTAATGTCCTACCCTCATACTTTCTTGTTGGTAACGGAAATGTAATTTCATCATACCAGGATTCGAGCACCTTAATGACTTTGCGTTGTTATCCTCTTAAACCTACTAATGCCTAATTGCTTAAGAATGCGTTGGAGATAACAAAGATCATGAAACATGTCTGTGAACTATGTTTTGTGAATATTAGTGCACGTTACACTTCCAAGAAGAAATACCATATTCATTTTCTCTGTCTGTGTTTTTAACTTCGTAGAGGTCGAAATATCTGTTGAGTTTGCCCTTTACTTTGAAAATAACTTATTTATGAAGATTGCTGTCTTCTGGGTTGTTGGTCTGTGATGTCTAGTAGAAGTTTTACGCATATACCTTACGTATCACCCTGATGGTGGAGGTAGCAAATACCTCTGAAATGTCTGTAATCTTCTATCAGACCACACGGCGCAACAACCCTGAAGACAGCCATCTTCATACTCTCCGCCTTGAGAACCCCAAATCTCACTTAACTTGTTTTATGTTAGAACCGAGCAACCAACCAACTAGTTAACAGGCTACGTAACGTGACCTCTGTTCACTATCCTGTTCAGAAAAATGTCAGTTTTCTTTGGACGCCGAAGATTCAGAAGCAACGCAAGAGAAATTAGTTGGGCCCCATTATATATTTTATATCTCGCAATATATTTGTCTAAGACCGATTTTAATATCATGAAGGAAATGAGAAATACATACAAAATTTTGTCTGGAAATCTGAAAGGAAGATACTATTTGGAACATCTACGACTATATAGGAGGATGCTATCATAATGGTTGTGTGAGAAGTAGGATGAGACGATGTAATCTGATTTCAGCTGATATAGGTAATAGGTCTTTTCAGAGGCGATTTTTTGTCATCAAGTTTTTAAACTTTGGGTACCATAAAGAAGGAATTTTCTTCACTGACTGAATGTTATGAAAATGAAATTACATCAAAAACAGTCAAGTTACAATTATAAGCATTCAGCAAGTTGTGATCACAAACATGAACATTTGAATAAGATCTTATTAGCGTCATCGCTTTTATTAAATCGATTTAAGAAACCTTGATTCTGCACATGCTCGCGATAATGCGTGATTTATTACTCCAAGATTTTTTTCAAAAATGTCCAGTTGTCTGGGTTGTATTTGGTACACCGATACCGCTACTAATTTTCTTTAGCGTATGCTCTAGTTTTATAGCCTGCGTGTGTCTGCCCTAAACTCTTTCCTGAATGAACAATTATTATTTTTTCAAACTACTAAATTTATCTTCCGTCAGTGAAAAAAAATAGAGCTTTAATCTGTTTGAGAGAATCGTATTTGGGCATCTAATTAAGTTTGTTTTCTTTGGTTTTTTCCTTTGTTTCCTATACTTTTCCTACGTATTTCTATGTGAAAAAAGATCGGAGGCACCTGGCTGGAATTGCAGGAGAGTCAAGGTATTTTGTTTAAGTCCGGAAGGGCATATACAGTTCCAGACAAAAGACTCCTTGACTTATTGAGATGGAGTGCAGATGTTGATTGCCTAAGTTAAACCGAGTCACTGGGCATCCGCTAAATACACAAATAAAAAGTAAGCATTTTTGTTTAGATTCTCTGGAATTATTTAAGTAGTCTTTCTTTCTTTCTTTCTTTCTTTCTTTCTTTCTTTCTTTCTTTCTTTCTTTCTTAAATTCTTGAATTATTTTGTCGATTTTATTTAAATTTAGTTTAGGTGACTACCAGTACATCTGGTCACACTACGTGAATTATTATTTTTTTTTAAAAAATTAGGATGATGCTTTATTTGAAAACTTAAACTTTTATACATATACAGTAGACTTAATAAAATCTAAGATAAATTATAAGCCTGCAAAAGATGTACGATATTAGAATTACTTATCATATTGTCTATTATTTCCAGTTTCCTTTCTGTTCTTACTGTATTTATTTCTGTATTTCTTCCATCAATCTTTCGAGAAATTTTATAAACATTTAAAACGCAGACAACTCATGTTGAACATCGAACTCCGACTGTCTAGCTCGTTGACTAGCCACTACTACCTAAGCTTTCTCGACTGCCCTCCAGTGAATAACATATGCGCTCCAAATAGTTATCTGCTTTAAGACTCATTCTTTCAGCGTTTGTTTCTTATCAGACAGGTCATTACAAAACTGAAACCAGTCCGTTCTTCTGGGTCCATCACTAAATACGCTTTCTCGCAAATACGTCACTTAAAACGTGTGGCATGTTTTGTTGGAAATATTCCGGAACTGCGCTGCCTGTCTCTGTCTACAGTTCGTGATGACATCCCGTTCTGTTTCTTAAGGCAGGGGACAGTTTCACGCCTCACGGAAGGATGTCATTAAGGGAAAATAAAAACTACAAAACTGTAGAATCGGCCCTGAAACACTTATTTACTCCAGACACAGTACATTCATACAGTGGTCATGCTTTATACTTTTAATTGGCAGGTTCATGTTTATAATCCGATGACGTTACTTGTTATCATGGCAGATTCTTATTCTATTTTCCTGATTATCTAGTGAAATTTTGGCACAAAATTGCCGTTAACACATCCACTTGAAGGTTCAAAGAATTCTTGTGTTCCTGACTACATTTTTATAATTTATTCATGACCGAAATTCGCGGTTAAGTTGGTTAGCCCATATCGTATTTTGTAGGTCCCAGTTCAAATCTCATTTTGGAGACCGGCTGTACTGACTGAGGTGGTTTGTGCTATTTATTTTAGGTGATAATATCTTAAATTAGACTTTACAACCTCTTCCTTTCTTTCTTATTCATTATCCACTAATCAAACCTGTTGAAAAATGTTGTCAAATGATTTAAGACTAAAAATTACGTATAAATTTTAATCTTCTAGCTTTTAGATACTAAATGGGAAAACAACAAGTTAGGTAATATTCACATACCAGAATAACAATTCTGGCTTGTTGGCCAGTATTTCATCTGTGACATCTGCAAATGGCTACAGTGACGTCAGCATTGTCTGTGTGACTGAGAATTCCGCAGGTAACAGTGGTAACGAAGGTAACTTCGGGATTCCCCACCCAGTCGCTTATGCGCCCAGCAGCGCATGTAGGTCTTAATGTAAAATGCTCTTTTCAGTTGTACAATTTTGAACAAGTTTTTCGAATTTTATTGTTCTCAAGGTTGCATTTGCAGTTTTTATTGTAGAAAGTAATTTATCGTGATTAGTCTTACAACTGTCTTAAGTTTCCAAAATATAAATGATTTTTTTGACCATCAGTTTTAAAATAAAAACGGTCAGCTTTATAAAAGTACGACACAAATAATTTGAACCTACTTTCACAGTTTAAGATTAATCTTAGAAGATAACTAGAAAAAATAACGGTTAAAGATAGGAGTGGAGTAGTCAGACAATTTCAGACTGTTGGCATTTAGTAATTTTTTACCTAACTACCTTCTCAGGTAAAGAAAATAATAAATTCAGGACCATAATATTATTATGGAATATAATTTACCTTTATTTTTATCCAGATCGACCTAAATTCTGCTTAGTAAACTGCAGTAGTGCAGGTTAATGTCATGTTTTTAGAGTTAATACTTTTGTGAGTTAGACGCCTGCTTACATCAGACCAGTATTGTATGCCTTCAGTTCTTTAAAAGTGAACTACGTTTTGCTTTCCTTGAGTGAAGTTTAGGATCAACCCTCTAATGATCTTTTTTACCTGCTAAAGAATCCCTCCCCTGTCTAGTCAAAGAGGTTGAATGGAAAGGCAGGTGAGATCAGAGGGCGTACAAGCAGGTATGTAAGGAATTTTCTCCTTTTATATTTCGGTTATAATTTTAGATTCCTGAACGTAAATGTTTCGACATTATATAATATAGCGTCGTCACTGGCCTGAGTGGACGATCTACTCAACATTGAAGCTAGCAGGATGATAATTATGAACATCTCAATTAATTAGATACTAAGCACTATTGATCGTTTATTGCTTCATTAATAGATACTTTTAATTTTGAGATTTCTCCATTAATACATACGATTCCCAGTTATTTAGTTTAGAAATCTAAAGCACATAATATTTAGATATAATATATAAAACTTCGCCCTGAAGAAGGAGGCAGCAGTTTTGCGTCTAGACTCAGTAACAGCTGCTCCGGAAGATCTAGAATTTTCCTTGTTGTCTGTAACCACGAAAATTATCAATTGTAAATATTGTGGAGAGTTGATATAGCGTTATAAAACCTCCTAACAGTAAATCCACCTGATGCTGGAGGTGTAAATTCAAAAAAATTAATACGTTGACAAACTTGTGATGACAGTGGATGGACTGATGAGCGAGGTCTTGGCCAGCTAGAAATATAGAGATCGTGGTTTCGAATCCAGTTCAGAGCTTCAGCGTGTAACTACGCTTTCCTGCGTTACAACAGGCCAGTTGTCTGTGAAAGGAATCCTACCATGTGCATAAGGACTTAAAATATCCTACTTAATTCTAACTCGAAATAGGCCAGTGTCGCCGTGACAGCTAAGTTGGAGAAAACTCAAAAACATTAAAAATAATGACTTCTTGTATATGCAAACTAAAATATGACAGAAGCAGATTTAATTATAAGATCATCACATAAACTTTTTTAGTCTCTATTAACCCTCTTCAGCGTAGTAACAACTGTCTTTACTATCTCCGTTAAGCGGTTATGGTATCTGATTCAATGTAGGGAAGTTTCTTGGATTGACTGTTTCTGTGGACGAGTTGTTTATAGTCGTAATTTTCTCCTGCGCCTAAGTGCCAGACCATTAAGGCGTATAGGGAGAGTCAAGGTATATCTCCACATATTCCCAGTCTCTAAATGAAGATTAGTTGTAAGCTTCATTTATCCTCCTTCCTTAATCCCTGCACCCGTTCGTTAGGAAACTGGGTTGGCCTCACAGTCGGTTTAAATATGGCGAAGACAAACATTCCTGCCCCATTCGGAATCAGAACCTCTGTCGTCCATTCAGTGGAAAGTCATTCTGTTGACTGAGACATTCAGGTTCATACAATTTTTTGTAGCTTGTCTGAACTGTTGCAGGTGAAGCATGAGTCATTACCTGAAATTTTGGACAGAATTGTTCCCTTCACATAATGTTGGGTGAAGGATTGACAATTCAAGTAAAATCTTGTACCAATGCCCCCCTCCCCTCCCCTCTAGAGTAAAAACGGTGAAGATTTCAGCAAAAGTCCGCATAATCCTGTCCCCACACACAGTGAGGCCGGTGGTATGTGGGATTTACTTACACGATGAAAGTAACTGATGAAGGAATTAGTTTCATTACAGTTTTATGCTAAGGATGCTAAGTTCATAAGCATCACACCATTAAGGCATAACAGAGGACTGGAAGTAAAGTAGAAACACATCGAAATTCGCGTTGTATCAGTCAGCAATCCTACATTTTGATTCAGTTCTATTCGCGAGGTATCTTTTTAATTTCCTCATTCTATCCAGACAAATGTGGCGTAACAATAAAGCACAGTGGTGAGTACATGTACCACCTACTTTAAGATTACTTAAATGTGCGTTTTTCTATAGTGTATTTATGAATTCTGTAGACGTGTCCGAATAACCAGCGATTATTTGCTTAAACAGCATGATAATAAAGATATTTTGTGTTTTGTTTGAGGTAGAAATTGAATTTTTAAATATTAGATTCAGAAGACTTTATAGCCTCTATTATCAGGGAAATCGTCCTGTTGATGGCAACATTCCAGAAGCCAGCCATATTCTTACTTACATCTGCTTTCCATTTTCGAAGCAGATTCGTTCTTCCACTTTCTGGAGGGATTTCTGTTGGCGATTTCGCTTTTCAAGTTCTATAAAGGACGTATTTCACAAATTAAATTCATAAGTTTTCGTTGACAGCCGCCTTAAATCTGATTATATGTGCAATAATTCAAGTCAAAATATAACAATAACTTATAATATAGTTTACAATAAATGTAAAGAGTGGCTAATCGATGAGCCTGCTACTGCTACTTGTCGGATTCCGCAGAGTAAAAGGAAATAATTTATTCCCTGATCTATCGTTAATACGAAAATGTGTGTACTGCGTAAAGCGAAGGTCTCCGAGTTTGGTGCAGAAGAATTATCTCCTGGGGTACTGTAGGTAACAATGACATGGCAAAGCCGATTGGTTCCGTGAGGACCGCAACCCCTCTCAACCCTCGTAGGACTTCCACTATTTTATCCATAGACTTGTGGTATTACATTTAAGGGGGAGATTGTATGATAATGTGACCTACTTCCACATTGCACGCTCATATCCCAGGGGTGGCTAGTCTGTTTATTGCCTCAGGGCAATAAAACAACTTCTTCTAACTGCTGCCTAAATGTAAGCCTCAATTATACTAGGAAACACGGTCTCGTGCCAACTCTTTCTTTAGAAGTATTATGAAATTATATTGAGGGAAAAACTTCAGTGAATCTTGGGGCACAAAAGAGGCTTCTGTTTGTTTCTACTTTTCTACCTTCGTTTTTTGTTTGGTCGGAAAGCCTGAAAGGAAGAGACCATTTGGAAGACCCAAGTATAGGAAATGTAATTTTAATACCGATCTTAAAGAAATAAGACCTGAGGTATGAACTGGATTCATCTGGCATACGTTAAGGTCCGTTGACAAGATATTGTGAACACGGTAATAAAATTGACGGTTACGTAGAGCAGTGGTATTCAACCTGGGGTAATCGTACCCCCAGGGGTACGCGAAGACATCTTAGGGGGTACTTGAAATTTAAAAAAAATCAATATTATTTTATGATAAACACTGAATGATCAGTAATGTAATTTATTTAATTTATTTTAGATGTAGATTATACACTATGTATAACTTGAATTATACACCAACAACTTTGGGGTACAAAGTTGGAAGAGAAATTATATCTGGGGGTACGAGAACAAAAAATGGTTGAATACCATTGACGCAGAGAACAGAGAGTTTCTTAACCTACTGAGCAATTGTTTTATTCCCCATAAAGCTTCTGCTCCATGTAGTTATTTAAAACTTATTTATTTATTTCCAACAGACTTTACTTTTGTTAGTGAATTCAAGATTTTGATCTTCGCAGAAGCTGTCATACAGATTTGTTCAGATGTGAAAAATAAAGCTCTTTCAACTGTCCACTGCAATTCAGAAGAGTCACCTCGGGCGAGCCTGTTTAAAAAAATGTCTATTATATCTTTCCGTGGTATCACAAACTTGATCTGAGGGTCTTAAAATTAATTGAAACAGTGTTATTTCTAGTGAAGCCTTTTCGAGAGATCAGCCATTTTAGAATGGCCTTGTACTTCACCGTTATCAGCGCTGATGGAGGCAAGAGTCTCTGAAGTGGAGGATTACAGCGCCGTTCTGACACGGCTGTTCGCTCGACAAGACTTCATTATACTCGTATTCGGTCATTGTGAAAGCTTTGGATCTTAAGAATAATTTCCACATAACCTTGGTAGTAATTACGGAATATAATTCTGCAGTAGGCCCTAACATGAACCTATTAATTTCTCTACTTTGCACGGGTGGTAAACTTGGTCTCTCTCACGAAGGAAAGAGATTGGCTGGCCAGTTGGCACGATTGAGAGACATGAGAAATATATAAACAGTTGTAATAAGAAAACTTTAAAGGTAGAGACCACCACGATGTAGTTAATTAATTGTAATAATAGGCCTAAAAGAGTTGAATCTATTCACATGTTTTTGCTTGATAATGTAAATTGGTAGGGGCTCTTATGAGAGTATTCTGACATAAGAGGCTTGAAGGGACAGGAGTACAGACAAAACTGCGTAATCGGGGGTTCCATAATCTGAAGCTACTCTTCACCAAATACGTATTATTAAGATGTGACCAAACCAAGAAAATGAGATGGGCGGGGCATTTGGTAAAAATAAGGGGGATGATAAATGTGTAGAAACGTTTAGTTGGCAAGCCTGAAGGAAAGCGACCACTCGGAAGTACATTGCATACATGTGAGGATAATATTAAAATGGATCTTGGGAAACAGGTTTTTTTTTTTTGGGGGGGGGGGTTGAATTGGATTCATATTTCCCACGATAAGGACCAGCGGCGGGCTGTTGTGAACATGGTAACGAATCAACTTCGTCGTTTCATAAACGGCGAGACATTTCTTGACTAGCTGAGCGTACTGTTAGTTTCCGAAAGGACTCTGTTCAACGGAGTTAGTAAGAAGTAAAGTTGGCATACAAACGAATCTATGTGGTTTCGTTCGTAGAGAGTGACAGGAAGAGAAAGTGACAGCTGTTATTTGAAATGGAAGAAAAATATTCAGTACAGATTTATAAATTTGTATTTAAAGAGTGTAAACAACTCTTAATTTACTTCAGCGGGTAGCACCCGCATATATGATGTAATATAAAGACAAACATATTGTTATGAATCCCGTTGTTATCGTGTTTATATCATGAACATGAATTAGGACAGCACACAACTACGTCACCATCAATCTGTAAAGAAATTGCTGACTGTTCAGACTACAATGAAAACCATTCTACGCTCCTAGAGTTACCCAGAGGAACTGAATAAACCTACGGAGATCAGGATAAGACCAATAGTTCTGTTCTTCAAGTTACTTTCTCTCATACTTTGGAAGGATTAACGTATGCCACATTTCGCTGATGGATCACTGATTGGGCATCCCTGTCTCATCCAATCCTACCGCGTAAGCCATTATGCTGGGGTAAAGAGTTATTTAAAAACATTTTGTATGGCAAGGAAAGAGAGGCTTGTTGCTTCCTAAATCCCCTGTGTATTTATAATTCTGTTCCCTCCTGAAAGTATGTCAGATTTTCGATCTATCCTCTAAACAAAATAACAAAGTAATAAATGCAGTCTCATCTGAAGATGAAGCCCGTCTTTTGGGTTGTAGCACCGTGTAGTCCGGTAGAAGTTTACCGACGTTTCAGACTACACGGTCCTAGAACCCAGAAGACAACCATCTTCGTTCTAGTTCATAGTCGCTTGGTCAAGAAATTCCCTCATTTTATTAAAACCGAAGATTCATTATTGTGGTTACAAAAGCCCTTCACCGGTAACCATACAAACTGATTCAGTTCATGGTGGTCTTGTAGGCAGTGACGCCGTGTGGTGGTTACCAAGGAAACGGGGAAGACCTCGACGGACATCTTTACCGCCGTGAGAATCTATAATATTAGACTGCTCAATCTAATCCACACCCTTGCACCTTTATTTACTGAAATCCACTAAAATTTGACTTCATACTAAATTTTTCCATCCTAGAAGATTTCGACGTTCTGTGGACAGATGAAGTTGAGAAAGTGTCGATAAATGAGAAAGAATTACAAGCAGATTCGTCCCGATAATAATACGTACCAGCTGCATTCAGGCACTGAGTGATACGAGGTGCGATCGGAAGGTTTCCAGACTGCGCGTATAAAAACCCGTACACTTATCTCAGGTATTAAATTCATCCATCACCCTCGAAGTAGTTCCCCTGGGAGTGAACACAACGATCCCAGCGCCGCTGCCAAGACCCTATTTCATTTTGCCATATTTTAAGTGAAGTCTATATCATTAACACAGTTAGACAAATTAATTAATCATAGCACATATCTTGGCTATAATCTAAATGGAAGGATAATATTAAAATTGATCTGAAAGAAATCGTGTGTGAGGATGTGAATTGGATTTATATGGTTGCATAAAATGCTGTGAATTTGTTGACTGCCTGAGCTATGTCTCAAGAAAGTCTGTTGCCATAGAGATTATTAGTTGGATTAAACATAAATTTATTCTGTATATCTATTATGAAATCAAATTACGAGAATTGCTAACTGAAGTAGCAGTGATGGCATTTCACACTGCTCAAAGCGTAAGACGCACTTTGCAGATGATTCTGCTAATAACAGATCGCTTCCTTTCAGTCTCGACGCCAAGTACTCAAGAACATACAAAACAAGAGATCTTAGTGAACAATTCCAAGTTGACCTCTAAATACCAGGAACCAGCGAAGCTTCTAATTAATGACTAAGAACAAACAACGAGTAGGAGAAAGGGGTACAGAGGCAAACGGGGGTTCAAGAAGAATTACAGGGGGCTGGAGACGTTTCCGATCGCACCTCGTATTTCTGCACTGACTGGAATTACTTTCTTTTAAATGACCTTTCAGCGGATTCGTTCGATATAAAGATTACACCTGACCACTTTTTCTACAGACAGGTATGCTTGAAATTTACTCGATAATTTATTTTCACAACGAAATTTCTAATAAAATCTAGGCAGGCAGGAAATGTCTTATTTATATGTTTTTATTGGTGCAATGAAACACAAGTAACGCTTTGTGTTCAGGCTTCGAGAATGAAAACATACATAAACTTATAGAACTTATAACATATAAAATTGTTCTTTCGGACTCTGTATGTAGTGAAAATTATAAAACTACATAGTTTTGGAAGCCGGATTCTGCTTTCGTCTTCAGGAAAAAGGGGACTTCCTGGTTGAGCTAACCTCAAACGTGGCATGTCTAGATTCTGAAACGTTGTAGTTTTGCAGTTTTATAAATCAGATCCTGGACAAAGCCCAAAACAATTTTACATCCAAACGCACCATCGTCAGACTTCGACTGTTGACTATCGAACATCCTTCCGTCATCATTTGACGTCATAACAAAGCTATTCTATATCCAAGGACACAGCTTCGGATGGTTTCGTAAAAAGTAATTATTGCGTCAGGTGCGTGTACTCACGTAATAATAGCGGTAGCTTAAAAGGAGAACAGAAAAAATTACCAGAGTTACTCCTCTGAGGCCGAGAAGGCATAGGTCTTGACAGATCGAACAGTGATTGTGGGTTAGAATCCTGTTCAAGGCATGGATGTTTGTCCTCGCCTTTCTATGCTGTACTGACCTGTGTAGGTAGAGACCTTGTGTCGAGCTGATAAATTATAAAGAGAGTCCTGTCAAATGTGTAAACGGATTTATAATTTTAAAAGTAATTATAAATTATAACAGGCCAGAAGGTCTAATCCGTAAAATCTGAAAAATATGGACATTATATCTAGGAGGTTGAGATTGGCGAGAGTTGTAGCACGCGTGGAGGGATTAGAAATGCATACACGTTCAGAGGTTTAATCCTTTACCAGTCTACTCGATTTTAAGACAGATGTACAGATGTTCCTTGTGTAAAAAAATTGTAATTATAATTACAGGAGATTCTTGCTATAGCATGTGTGGGCAGAGAAGGTCACCATGCTGTTAGTGTGATATGAATCTACTGACGTATAATACTTCATTTCTTCGACTCGCATGTTAAGGAAATACTTTTCCCCCCTCTGAAGAGTTATCATATTTTCTTCCTTATTTCGCTTTCAGTTAGCTCAATTAGCCTCTATTGAAGACTTGTTTCTTTCAATTATTATTAACTTCTTCTTGTGCAATTACCACTAAATGTAATTCTTACTGTTCATTCCGTTCCAATTCAACAAGGAGAAATACTATTGAGATCATTCTTTAAATGTGCTAGTCTGTCAATAATCCTCACGTTGCGTCCGAGGCCTTGGAAGATCATTTTTGTAAACGGATATAAATGTAGAAATTCAGGTTATGTTATGATATTATGTAAGTTATCTTGAATCTTGATATGTAAATACACTGTACTTAAAGTCGAACATAAATCTCTTGTAAATGGAAGAAGAAAAGAGAGCAGAAAGACGCAGGAGGTCACATGAAATAGTTGCAGTATGGTTGTGTTAGCTGTTATCTTGACATGCGGGAACATTATAGTCACATCTTGCATTCTTAAAATAGTTCACAATAAAAATTGCCGTAAGTAGAAATCTCTTCATGTTTACTGTGACCCTGCCTTAGCTTAGGCGGTTAGACATTGGCTTTTCATCTGGGAGATCCGGGTTCAGTTTTTGGTGAATTCAAGAGATTGTAGGATTTGAGGTTTTCACAGCGGTAAGTATGAAGTGGGTTATTGCGCTGTGTAGTCTGGTAGATTTCCACCAACGTTTCGGAGGTCCTTGTTGCCCCCATCATCAGGGCGATCGCCAATCACCCCGTGACACTCGATTCAAGGTCACCGGTGTTGCTAGGCCGCTGCTCACATTAGTTACTCAGAAGCTCTGAACGTGCCATCAAGGTGTTCATTCTCGAAAAATAGTTCGCATGAAAATCGTTTGTTGCTGTTCTTGAAGGTTTTAGCAGTGTGACAAGAAAGTAGCACATTAAACGACAATGCATTGACTGGTAGAATACAAATTTGGGACACGGGAAGTGTTTGTCTGTGTGAATTGTTTTCCCGGAAACAGAACAGCTGAAGGTACGGTCTTACAGACTTCAAACATATCATCAAATGCAACACCAGGACACGGCTGCAAGAATTCAATATCGCCATTTGTTTCATCATTTTGTGCGTGACGGGGTACACGTGTTGTAGACGGGGTTGGATTTTAAACGGAAAGCCGTGTATTTGGCATGGAAATAAAAAGATCCATGAGTACAATGACAATAAAGCCATTGAAGTTGAAAACAGAGACAACTCCCTAAACGTCGTGTAATATAGCGCAAAAGTAGTGTCCGTCTAACTGCTTTTGATTTTCTAGGTTATGACTTAACGGCTCAGTGTAGCCCCAATTTTTAGGTCGGCTATCACATTAAGTGTCGGATTAGTAACTACTACTTGCTACCAAAACCATTTGCAACAATAATATATTTAAATATTACGTAATATATGTAATTGCTTAGACCAGGGGTTCTCACCCTTTTTCGCTGGCGTATCACTAATTCAAATTGAACATATTAAATGTACCACTAACCAAATGTGTTAAGGGAAAACTTATTTATGTTAATATTATCTTTTGATTTTCTTACTTAGTTCGCGTACCACTCAACATTGGCTCACGTACCATAGGTTGAGAAACGCTGACGCTGGGGTCTAATCTGAGCGAAGTCCATACAGGATTTGTGAGGTAGTTTGCAATGGGACAGTCTTCTTTCCTTCTGTTTCTACTTTGGCTTTCTCCGTCGTAATTAACACGCCATAAACGCCCTGTACTTATCTATTACGATGTGCGATAGGCAGTACCAGCTGGCGCGTAATTGTAACTTCGGTGCCGCAACCATTCTGGACT
Organism: Zootermopsis nevadensis; assembly: GCF_000696155.1. Next base: position 352,606 of record NW_019060410.1, read on the forward strand.
CACCAACAAAAAGATCCTCCCTCCTACGGGGTACTTTAAGTTATTTTGTGAACCATGCTGTGATGTCAGTAAGCCTACATACAACACAGAAGAAATCCGGTTTCCTATATATAAGATGTAGTATAGATTTAAAACTGTATTTACATTGTATTAAAATTTGCCCTTTCTTCATTTATTTAGCTACAGACAGAGGGGCATAACTCGAGCCACTTTCGTAACAAGTATTTTCGTACTTATTCTGATAAACATTAAGAACACAATCTTTAAACTTTTTTGTTTACGTAGACTATTAACCTAACGATTAACACGAAACAGGATGCATTCCTTAAAACCTTGCATTATTCCCTTAATAATTGTGACCTAACGTTGCGTCCTGTAAGTAATTACACTTGAAGTTGTAGAAATATATGGAATTAAAGAGTGGTTAGCTCTCTTGCTTCGTATTTGGCAATTCCTGGGTTCAAATCTCGACGCGGAGACCGTTTATCTTCATTGAGGTTTTTTTGTAATTTTCCTCATTCTTCCTCAAATTAGGCCACGACGGCATTAATTAACTACAATTTATTAGTCACTAATTATCCTGTCATTTCGACGCTAATAGTCTGATTTACAGACAGCGTCAATAAATAAACCATATAATAAATTTGTGAGATTTTAGGTTCTCACTGCGGTGAAGATGACTGTTATTCTTCTGGGTTGTGCTGTCGCATGGACTTGTGGGTGAATATCAGCGTTTCGGATAAACATGTCTTGAGCCCCGAAGGTGGATGTTATCCGAAACGCTGATATCCACCGACGACTCAAAGTTCACAGACAATTTCCTCTTCTTACGTCTCTTACGATATTTAAAACACCGAACCAGTTTATGGATTGATAACACTATATTCGGGATATAACCGGTTCGAATCTCGGTCGGGTTACCAGAGTACTTGAGTTCCCTCAGTATTTCCAGGCAAACGCCGATATATGAACGCCTCCATCCTACTCTTTACACCCAAGTCATAATAATTTTCACACTTCATTGGATGAAACAGCTCCAGTAATTATCTCAGGACTTCAACAGTGCTGGATGAATGCTTCTAAATGTTTTGTATAGTCCAGCTTGTTACTGTGTTTTGACCTTGATTAGCGGCATTGAGGTCTTTTGATATATGTGTATTACGTTTTATAGTCACTAGGTTATAGCATGAAATGTGACTGCAGTACGTTTAATACAGGATCTGACTCTAATTGCTTCGAGAAGTAGTCGTGGAAAATTTCAGCCAATTCTCAGGAGTAGTTTTAATTTAATTCTTATAAAAGTGGTTCTCAACTGGTGGTTTGCGAATCGCTGTTAACTTGCTCCTTGAAGAAGGATTTTTCTTGAGAAGCTACTAAATAGTATAGTCTCGTAATTGGCCAAGACATTCCTAGATTTTTATGAAACGCGAAGGTTTACACTAGATCCCACCACCGGTCGCTTTTCTCAGCTGCATGAATTGAGTTCACATTTTCACACCAAATCGATTTCGAATCTGTTTTAATATTATTATGTGCAACTTTTAAAAGTTTTCAGTACGTCTAAGGTACCGTAGTGATGTATTCATTTTACAGTAACTTAAAAAGAATCTATTTTTTCTTGAGATTTTTTTCCGTTTTTAGTGTGCTTTTAAAAACTGAAATTAACCGAGTAGCTCAGTGACTTACTGTGGTCTGGACTAGCGGGGTTTGACTTTCGGCCGTGGCAAGAATGTTTCTCATTGTCACAACGGCTCCACCAGTACTGGGGCCCACCCATTCACCCAAAAAATATATGACTGTAACATTTCCATTTTAGTGACACAGCAAGATGATAACATTTGCATCAATTATAAATATATTTAGACGTACTTGTCTTATAAATATGAGTCTGACAGGGGAAAGCGCGTACCTAAACATATGGACGGTTCTTTTCGATTAGCCGGGAACTATTTACTGAAATGCCATGTTACTTTATTAAACATGCTACTAAATTATGCCTATTATTACTATTAGATTCACAGTAAGTCACAAGTGAGTGTTCATAAGTATAACCCTACATAGTTGTTGATTTGGCATGCTTCATTAAGCTGTTTGTTTTTCACAGCGACATTTGCTGTTAAGCACTGACGTCATCAACATGCCGTGTATCCTGATGTGAGATTTCTTCATACAGTGTGACGCGGGCCGCACAAGACAATGGCGGGCCACGAGTTGACACCTCCGTTTCTAGCGTTTACCCCTTGCATGCAGACAACACGCATACGAGAAATGTGTAGTTGGCTGCTCACTTTTTCTCCCTACGACGCCACCTCCACCGTATGCGGGAATCGATCAGCGAGTGGCCACTGACCATTATTAATGACGGAGTTTTGGTGAGGATTACAAGTTATGAGGCTCTTAATTATGAAAATTTCTCTATTATCCTATTATTTCCTTCATCTTTGGTCCGAAATCAGACCAAAAACGTAGAATAAACCTTAACCTAATTCAATCGAAACTAACTACATGGAATAGAGGGTCCTTGTTGAGAATCGAGACTCGACTAGGCAAGAAATTACTCAGCTTGTATGCTAACCGAAGGCTAATTACCGTATCCACCACAAGTGTTGTATGCCACATGAATCCAGACATCACCCTCCCACCCTATTTCCTTGTGATCCATTTTAATATTATCATTTCATCTGCAAATTCTTAGAGACCTGTCTTCCCTTAGTCTCTGCACCCAGAAATGTTTACGCATTTCTCACCTTCCCCTTGCACGTTGAACGCCTCGACCATCTCATGTTTCTTGATTAGATCATTCTAATATTTGGTGCAGAGCGTAAGGACGTTTCCTCGTACCAGATGGAACTACTTTGCTGAGACGGCTGTCGTCTAAAATTAGCCGGTTAGGCTTACTTCACTGTGAGACCTGTCTCGATTAGCGTTTGTTTGTTTGTTACTTTGTCACTACTCACTCTTCACGCGGGCTTTAAATATTTTTTTCATATTTGAATCAACAAACAATCGGAGGTTTTTTTACGCAGGTTCTGGAAAACATAGGTTTAAGTTTTAACCACTATAATTTAGACTCTGGTTAGTTGTTAATAGTGGTGGTCGGGTGATCTGATGTGAAGACTGCTTGATGTTAAGCTACCATTGCGTTGCGTGAACATGGCTGGCGTCGCCTTGGGGCTCCAGCCTCTGACTCAGTGGAACAGAAGCGTCACAGCTGGCTGCCTTCCTTGAGGTCCACATAATTATCACAAGTGCGAATAACTTCAGTTTTAATTTTAAGTTGTTCCTACATCTAAACTCTATGATATTTGTTAAAAATATTCGGACCATAATGGGTACAATAAGAAGGTCACACTGTTAGCGAAATGGTATTTCCGTTGTTTTTCTGTTGTCAGAAGCAACGTCAAACAAAACAAATAAAGTGCAACTCCTGTTGTTGTTATTATTATAATTATTATTGTTTTCCTCAAAGTTCGTTTTTGAATAGTTGAGCACAAACTTCTGTTTTACAGTTAATATTATTTTCAGAAGCTTATACAAAAGGCACTGTAAATTTTGGCAGACTTTCGTCTTTGAACTGTATGTATAAAAGCCTGTAAATGTCAACCTAGGTATTTTTTAAAATAGGCTTTTGCATTAAAAGAATAAAACATTATTTATCTTGAGCTTGGTGAAACTCATTTGTCAAATTCTTATGACGTCCTTTGGGTTTTCAAAGCATTTTCACTTTGAATGTTTTACCAAGGGCAATTCCCATCTTTAATTCAATCTCCAGAATTGTTGTTAGCATCCCCAAAAAGAATACGTCTTCATACGATCGTTTGTTATTGCAACTAAATATTGACTAATGTAGGACTGGTGTTCGAATAACTTTATTAAACTTAACATCAATAAAATGAGTATGCCTATCTTCTCTCTCATGAGTAAAATAAATATAGTAAGTTATAATATACTCTTTGTAATTCATCTTTATCACAAACCGTGTATATAAAAAACTTAGCTGTGTTCTGGGGTCCATTCACTTTCCTATCCAGTGTATACAGCGCCTCTTTCACTGATGGTGAAACTGATCATTCAACCTCCGACTTGTGATGAGGTTAAGAATCCATGTACTTATACATCCACGCCCCTGTGCCCCTCTGTGACGTGATATGTAAGCAATTCACACTCGTTATGTGTGTGGAAGAAGATTTCATGAGTTATCCCGCTCATTGACTGCATAGCCCACTGGCTGGACGACCGATGTTCAGTTCCCGACAGGGCAGGGCATTTCTCTTTGTCACGACGTACATACTGGCTTTGGGATCAACCCAGCCTCGTATCAAATGCGTATGGAACACAGCTTACCACTCATCACCTTCTGGTGCATGGTGTGGTGTTTAGGAAAGCCCCCAAAACAACTTTACCTGTCTTTTTGTACGAAGTTTTCAGACTACAAGATGGACAGGTCCTCAATGACCGATGCAAACTTCCGATGTGGTTCTGTTGTTGGTACAGTTAATGGCAGAGGAGATATTGCTCGGATGCTTGGTAATTGACTCTTGTAGGTGTGAAAGGTACACAGAGATTCTCAAAGGGGAAGACAGTGTATGTACATTTAGGGCTTAATGAAAGAATGGATTATATATCTCATTCCTTTAAAAGTTCGTCTATCCTGAGCTAATTACAAGGGATATAATTATGTTGTTTTATTTTCGTAAGGCCGTTACTGAACCCACTGAAAATGTGACAAATAAAATACTGAAAACGGCAAAAAGTCGTAAATATGTTAATTAATTAAACCCAGATTTAATTCCGAAAATATTAGTTTGATTTCAGTCCAGAATCTTATGTTTTTCTCCCTCTGTGCTATCTAAAATTCTGGAGATTAAAATACATATAATTTTAATTCTTTCCGTTTGTACGGTTGTCAACATTAAAGTAATGTATAGATGAAGCATCTTTCAAAATAGGATGCTGAGAATATTTTGATCTCATAGAAGTTAACAAGAAATGGAGCAAATGCATATTGAAGAGTTTTGCAATTTGTATTCTTTACCTAATAATGATTGATGAAAATTCTTTATGTGGCACTCTGTTTCAACTACAGATGTTATTTGGCATCAAATGAGACGGGCAGACTGTGACTGATAAATCGGCAAGGATTTGGAAGGAGACGGTCGTGATCTGTTTGAAGATGCAAGAGCATTTCAGCTTATAGTGCAAGTTCAATAGGGTTACGACAAGCGATCAGCCAGTGCAGTATCACGTTGTTAACACTTACACAAGATTCTCAGTGCATATCTTTGAAATGTCTTGCAATGACTTTACATATCTCAGCGAGTTCATACGACTGCAAACGTTTAATGGGTAGATTTCCAATAGATGTAAGAAATGAACTCATCATTTAATGAGATGTAAATCTTTCGATCGAAGAATTAAACATTTACAAAATACCAGTGTACATATTGAGACTGTGTTGAGGAAACAGCCAAGAACATAAACGTCTTTGATTTCATAGAGGTTGTTCTGTTGAAATTTAACAACCTGAAAGTACTTAGTAAATTTTAATGCTATGCGGACTGTAGGTATCATTCCATCAGTTCCATCAGGGAGCGGGTGATTCGTGTTACAGAACTTACTGAAATCGAGAAGCCAAAATAATTTGTAAGCGTTATACGAGATGTTGGATAGAACCTTGTTCCATGAACCTCAGAACGTGTTGTCTCACGGTAAGGGTATACGTACATGCAGAGAGTGAGACAGAATGTGTACTGTGGCATAAAATCAATGTTTTGTGGTTGACTGTGGGTCAGCGAAGTCTCAGTCTGGTTTGAAGAGGAAGCCTTCAACTCTACTGCAGCTTAGCATGGTCTTGAAAAAGGTTGTGACATTGTACTGTCCAGCAAATAGGCGCGTTCGGCACATATACATATACAAAACTCCACTTACGTGAAATTTAACTTCTTACGAAACTGAATAATTAGCCTATAATTGCCATGAACTCTTCCCTTATAGTAAATAAGCATTAAATATTTGTTGATACTTATGCAGATTGGCGAGGAATAAACATATTTTTAACGAATAAACAACCAGTAGTAAGTCTTCAGTTTTCGCTGTTATAACACGTACTAAAAATAATTAATTTCCAGACTACAAGTTGTTTCGCATAGGCTTCAAAGTCGTATAGTCATAGAAGATGCTAAATCGACTAAATAAAACAAGTTTGATTCCAATGCAGTCTGACTAAGTAGAGAATTGCTCTGATTTTGTAATATCGATCTTTCACTGAAATAAATGAAGTGGTTTTTTTCCCCCGTGTGGATAGACCTACTGTGGTAAGACAACACCAATAAAATCTTACGTAAAGTGGTCATTAAAATTTAAATAGCCCGAATGCCTTTCGTTAAATTCTCTGTTATCAAATATATTTGTTGATAAATCCGCACTCGAGTTGTTCCATGCGAATCGAAGATTCTATTTTGATAGGCGTTCGCTTGGTAGAGAAACGACGAAGAAAGTAGAAATGTCAATTACCACGACATGTATTTTACATACGTATTCTGTCAGTTGTATTATTTTCCTTCAAGATTAGTAGCGACGGTTGGGATCTAACTCAGGGCCAATCGAATTCGAGGCTAATATGGCTGTTGTTTGACCAACAGAAATAAAACAGGCGGACACAAACTAGGTGGTCTCCAAGCCAAGATTTCAACCTGATATCTCCCAAATGTGAAGAAAGAATGCTAACCACTCAGCTTCTTCGTTTGGTACCTTCTTCCTGTGTGCAGCTGTACGATGCTAAGGACTGGATAGCCGGGGTTCGGTTCCTGGTAGGGCAGGAATTTTCTCTTCGCACCGAACCAGACAGGATCTGGGATTCATCTAGTCTTCTGACTAATGGGTACTGGGGACTGTTTCTCTGAGGATAAAGCGGCCAGGGCGTGAATCTGACCATTACTTGAATTTAATGGTTAAGAAAGCGTGTAGCTGTACATTCACTGTCCGTATGTCTTTATGGCATTGCGCTTAATTAAGTGCTAGGGACAACTTTATCTTTTACATAACCTACCAGAAGAGTCATATTAAGGGAATGCCATAATTAGCTTCACAACGTCTAGGTCTGTGAGTGCTTCTTTCCTTAATATTCTTTGCGGGGCTAAGCCGAGGGTGGCAATGAGCGCTGATACAAAGCTTTGATCGTAAAATCTGAAGGGAAGAGGCCACTTGGAAGAACTAGGCGTAGGTGGAAGCATAATATCAAAGACATCCTAAGGAAATAGAGTGGGATAATGTGGACTGGATTCATCTGGTTCATGATAGGGTTCAGTGGTGGGCTTTTTTGAACACGGAATGAACTTTGTGGTTTCATAAAAGACGATGAATTTCTTGACTGCTGAGCAAATATTAGCTCTTAGGGAGTCTACTCCCTGCACTTAACCACAACTTGGAGACATATCTTCAGACATTCTTAACTCTGGTCCTAGGTGGACATGAGAGATCAGCTTCACGCTCCGACCGCTTTACCCCTTGAGAAGGAGTCTTCTATTACCATTGAATGAAAGACTGGGTGAAATGTATAATGTCGGGTTTCTAGGCACTGCCTTTAAAGGAATGGGTTATTTATAACCTCCTTATTCTTTAGATTTCGCTAAAGGCTGTACTATTGCTATGGGTTTCGGTTCAAAACAATTGCTTCTGACACATTTGCTTAGATGTCTGGAAACATTAACCTTTTAAAGACTAATAGTAAGTATATTTACCACCTGATTCAACAGTCAGTAACGCCACATTTTGTATTTACTGGTTATGTATGAATCGCTCTTTAAACAGGGAACATATTTTAGACAGCGCCGCAACCAGTTTATATTTGAAACGGTAAAGAGATGCTTTCTTTGCGGTACGGACTAAAGTCTTAGATATGGTTTGGACGAGCTTTCGGCTTCAGGCGATTAATTGAACGGGGGATTGGCCCATTGTAAGACATCTAGTTACACGGGACAACATAATGCGGACGCACATTTATATCCAGAGTGGAGTTCGAACTCGTGATATTCAGTTTTCGAGGCCCCCCCGAGAACCATACGCACTTCAGACTCCACTTTAGAATGGGTTTTCATTATTTTTACTTAAAAATTACTTTCAATTAATATAATACTTTGGTAATAGGAAATTTATGTGTGGATAAGATATGTTGAATAAAACAATAGTATTATTTTTAACATAAAACTTTGCAAACATCAATTTATGTGTGAGATAAAATGTTTATTGTCACTGAGAACGAGGTCCGTTACGTGTTTGTTGACAACATGAAAGCTGGAAGCATCTTTACGACCGCCATTTATCAACAGGTGGATCCTTCCATACGGAACATCGCTTTGAACTTTGACCGAATGTGATCCATCCTAGTGCACACATGAAACGCCTGGCTGAATAAACCTGATCTACCTTCCCTTGTTGCTTATATAAGTCATGAAAATGACACACCTCAGCTGTTTTATGCAGAATAAAAAGCCTGATGTGTTAATCAAATGAGATCGATTTTAAAAAAGTGAAAGTGTTTACCGGGTTTTTGCAAATATTTTTACTGTTTTCAATTTTTAACGATCCACTTATTTTTGCAGGAAAGTACCTTCAAACGGTGGGTTATATGAAAACTCGTAATATAATTTAGTTTTTAAGTATCGATTGTATTAGTTTATTGTTTAAGAAATTTAAGTGAATTTAATGAATATGAAACATGAAGTGTTAACGAACTTTGTGGCTTTTTCACCTACTGCCGAGGAGTTTCTCGGAATATGTAACCCATAACTTTCTTAAAAATCTGATAATTACCAATTTAACTTTTAAGAAATTGACGTATATGTAATTTGAATGTTGATCACCGTATTCACGAAACCATGCCATACTTTATTTTGGTCTAGTTGAGACCAGTTCACTATTTCAAACACTATTTCTCCAAATTCCTTGCTAATTTTTTCTTAAATCTATGCATAGATCTTGCACACAGTTTCTGTCCTCGACATTTTTCTACCAAGATCTTGTGTGTATTTATTGTTTCCCCCATACATATAACATGCCCCATTCATCTCAGGTTTCTTTATTTAATCCTGCTATCGATATTAGAGGAAAACTACAAATTATGAAGTTTAAATTTTATGATTTTTCTTCGGACATTTTCTGCTCTATCTGTCGTCTAGGTCTGCACCATAGAATGTAAAATTAATATTAGCCCATGTGAAATATCTATATTCCTGTCACCTATACGTTGTTGTCAAAGTAATTAATCTAAGATCAATGACCAGTTTCATGGTGATTAGGTTGGTAACTAGGTATTTATAAGAACACTTGGGAACTTTACATCTCCGCATTAAAAGATTGAATATAGCCTAATTATTCAAATAATATCTGAGGCAATTTAAAATTAAATTTTTGTTGTAGGAGTCCAGGTTAAATACCAGGACACTCCTTGTTGAATGTATGATTGACAAAAGTGTCACTGATACAGGTTTCTCTCCGAGTACTTCGGATTGCCTCGTCCAGTCGTCGTTTTACTATTACAACATAATGATCTACTACAGTCCGGACAACATCAAAATATATCATGATTCTTTCATTCTTTCCATTTTATCACATTCCACGCTACGTAAACTTACTTTCCAGTTCATACAGCGTCATTGAATAAACTAATGATGTTACCTTCCGATATTTTGGTGATACGTAAATCTATTCATGTAGAGAAGCTGGTCTCTTACATCGTTCGTCCTCAGTTTGCGGATGGAGGAGACGCCTTCAGATACGGAGGAAAATTGAAAATATATTGAATATGCAGTCGCGCAGAACCAAAATTGATGGTCCTTCAGCTTGCATGTTGGGGGGGGGGGGGGGGGGGGGAGCTACACATCAGAAACTAATATTTCAGTTAGTGCATCGGAATTGGAGATCTGTTGTGAACACGGTAATTAATGACGGGGTTCCATAAATGGTGAATTTATTATAATAATTTTATTTTTTTATTGTGTAAAGACGGTGAATAAAATTATTATATTGAAGAACACAAGCATGACGCAATTAAGATATAAATAAAAAAAAAAGATATATATAAAAAAAAGGTGAATTTATTGTTTAGTTAGTAAAAACATCGTATATTTTAGTAATATCTTCTGTTGCTTTGTTGTAACTGAGTAAAATACAGAACCTCATGTTAACGCAGATAGTCGAATAAAATGAAAAATTCTTATATATAACTTCATCCAGCATAATTATTTTTGAAAAGCTGATATTCGCTCAGCTGGTTAAGAAATAACATTTCTTCTACGTAACCTAAAGTTATTACCTTATTCACAACAATCCTCTACTGTCCCATGTTTTGAATCACACGAATTTGTGGGAAATTTGAGGTTCTCACGGCGGCGAAGATGTTCTGGGTTGTGTAGATGCATAGGTTTTGTTTCGGAGAAAAATTACTGTTTCTGTTTTCAGGAAGGAGACTGTTTCTCTGAAATGTTGGTATCTGCCTTCTACCTGCAAGTCAAAACGGCGTCACAGTTCGGAAGAACAACATCGTCACATGAATCGTGTCCTTCCCTTCACATTTTCGTACCAGAATTTTGTATACACATCTTATATCCGCATGCGTGGTCTGTCATTCCTGATTCACAAACTTTTGTCTCCAACAAAATCAAATATATTGCTGAAAAAGCTTCTTTTCTGTATTGCATATTATTACGCCATATTCTTCTTGATTTGTTCACCCTAATAATACTTCATGAGTGGTACAAATTATAAATCTCCTTACTGTGCCGTCTTCTGTAGTCATAGCAGAGTTATGAATCTAAATCTACGGAAATATAAAACGTTTCTGCAGTGTTTTAGAAAATGTTTACAGCCTTCCTCTATGAAAGAACATCTGTCTATTATCAGCAGGGTTTACGTTATCTTGTAATTTGATTGTCTGTTTTATCTATGGATTACAGTTATCTTCTTGGTTTTGTGGTTTACCATCGAGCGACTCCAACACTAAACGTATTGTTCACCATTTTGTGGGCTCACTTTATAATAAAATATTTTCTAGTGATATCATAGAATGCCAGAGACGGTTTATGAAATGTTGTATAATTCAAGCTACATAAAACTATCTGGAATATGCACAATTCGCAAGATGATTTTATGCTTGAATTATCAGTAAGGAAAACTGTGCTTCATTTCAAACACTCTTTTCCTTCCACCATTAGTACCACCATAATCATTGTTAGTTGTAAACTAATGGTTCTTTTAAAGTTGGTCACAGTGATTGATTTGTTATACCACACTTATGCTAGACATTGCCGATTGTGTAAAGTATATTTAATTTTTGGTTAGTAGCAGCGTTAATAATTGAATCCAAAACCACTTGAATGAGAAAATTGTGTAAGAACCTTTGAGCGTAATATAAAGACTAACACAAAGATACAATAATGTCTATCAGTACCTATATTTGTAACCTATTCCTTATAGGAGTTAGAACCATGTCTTGAAATCGTTCATTTTACAAAAAACTCATGCACTAGGCAGTGTCCAGCATAACATTAACACCCTGACTGATGAAGCACGTTCCGTCCATATACGATTAGCCTTCAGACAACTTTTTACTCATAGAAGTTTAATGTGGGTTCTCCGGTTGGCCATGCTATTCCTTTTACCATTAGATCTGTCGTTTACTTTATGAGCAGTTTCCTGTGATACCATTCACCTCCAGTAACTGATAAGTCTACTCTGTTATTGTCATCATTATCATCGTCCTCCTCTTCTTCAGAGTATTGGTGTTATATTCTATTTTTATCAGTACGGACAATTTAAAATTCAATATGAACCTTATCTGGGTTGGAAAGGATTACCAAGACACATTGGTGTTCTAAGGCAACACGAGGTTGGTGAGACTAAAATAGTGGCATCGAGAGGTGGGTGGATTGGTGGGTGGGAATGGCGATAATTACCTGACTCCCCGAGATGTTGGCAGGTTCCTCCGGACACTCGGAAGTAGCACGTGATGGGGCCGGCTGTTGCCGGGATGACATGGCGCCTCACAACTAAACCATGGTACCACCACTTCTACCGCCACACCATAACGACACTTATACTTCAGATGTGGACAGCATTCCAAGACGATCTTACTTACAATCAGCTCCTGGTAGCACTTAAAAAAAAACTGAACCAAAAACACCACTAAAATTCACCACTAATCACACTTTCACCACCCAACAGGCAGGAGGTTGCGTGGAGTAGGTCGTACTGACCCAGCCCAGGTCAACCCAGGTCAGCCCCCGCCGAGGCCTTCTGACAGCTCCGATGCGGGTCCAGACACACGTAGAGATGTCACAAGCTGTATCTTCTGTAATAATATATCTATTTCCCTTTTATAAAGACCTGATTGGTACAAACTATGCACCGCAGATCCTGTATAGTACAGTACGCAATATTGACAGGGTAAGAACGCAACCCGAAACACCTGGAACTTCGTTAGTTTTCGGATATATTCGGTTTGGTCCGACCCCCCACCTCGATGACACCAGTCGAGACTATCGATCGAACTGTAGTACATGGAGAGAGATAGTTTGCCGGGCGGGGAATCCTCTTGTTCGCTCCCGTTTTGGGGTCACGGCAACCTACCTGTATTACGTCATAAGCGGGCAAGGGGGTTCGAACTACGTCCCCGAATTTAAATTTTAATGTGGTTTAAAATTTATGAGATCAGAAGCAGACAGGCAGAATGGCAGATTGTCTTGTCTTCTGCAGTGCAAAATGTGAAACCAAGAACTGTTCTCACAGAATCCAGCTCACAAGGTCTTAAGAGTGACACTGTGGGTCTTAAAATCGATTTGACACTCACTTATAATTTGTAACAGGTTATTCGGCGAGAGATTGATGGTTCAGCAAGACAGACACACTCGCTGTAGGAGCAGCAGTACATAAAAATACGAGTTATTTTCAAAAGTGACATAAAATAAGACGAACAGAACATTGATCTTTTTTGTATGTATAGTTTGACAAAATTAATAACTTTTATTTATTAATAACATTGTCCAGAATAAGGCTGAACCTATGTAAAATTATAACACAGTTACTTTATAGAGAGCATAAAAAACAATATTGAAACGTTATTGTTAAAAAATTATAGGATTACATATTTATTAATGAAATACCCCCCAAATACTCTACTTTCAAATATAATTGAGTTAGTCTTTCTCCAATTTCTGTTAAATGTCTGCCTTAACATGAGAAAACCAACCAATATTTCGAATACTGTGTTCGAATTAATTATTAATAATGTATTCTAGATTATCTGCAAGTATCTATGTCTAGTCAGTACAAATAATTGATCGGTAAGAATGTGCAAAACAATTCTGAACTACAGAATTCTGGCGAGAGTTTTCTCCGAAGTCACTATAGAATTCTTCCAGACAGCCTCACTCGGCCTCCGGGTAAAAATAACTGCCAATCCCTGTCTTAGGTTCACATACTAAGCCTCATCTGTCTAGGATTGCTCATCACAGTAACCTTTCACCTCTGCATGCTCTTCACCTTGATTTCATATGAGATGGGCCGGATCCCAGGCACAAATTACGAAGTTAATTATCAAACTTTGTATTACATGAAATATGCATCATGCAAGTTGCTTCAGAATGAACGTCCAAAGGTACCATTAGTTTGATTACACATAAATTATCTGAATATATGATGATGATTTCTTGTATATACTTACTAGTTTACGTGCCGAGTAAAGATGTGATTTAGGCTAATCGCCATATGAAAGTTAACAAATTCTCCCCCAAAACACATAAAAATATTCATTGATGTTGAAGGGATCACGAGAATTTGTGTAGCAAGTATAGCTTTAGACTTGTAATCAGGAGGTTCCCGGTTTGAAATTTTGCCTGTACAAGACGATCTAGACTGAAAATTTAAGCGAATACGAGGTTTTGCTTGAAATGGGTCACGACAGATTCATTTAAAATGTTTACGTCTTTACCACGCTTTAATATTATACTATACAAACGCGTTCTGAACCTTGGCGTTTCTGGAAACTTTATTACCAGCATTTTAGACCTTTGTCGACGTTTGGCATGACGACTTAGACGAGGAGTCAGCCAACCTGTCGCAAGGCTTTTCTGAGTACACACGGCGATACAACACAAAACGATGAGGTTACACATCCGTACCTGGAGTTGAATTCGAACCCATGACCCACCCTTGAAACCCATTCTACTCTATACTTGAAAGACAATGAGATATGGACTGAACTAGCTAAGGAGAGAGTCGAAAAACGGACTTTTAGAAACATTGTGATCAAAGTTTGGGCTTTCAAAAAGCAGGAAAAAATTAATAAAAGTTAATTAGCAAGGAGAGTTAGTTCAGGGACAGTTGTATTTCTATCAGCGGCCTGAACATTAAAGCAGACCCTTAACAACATTTACAGTGTTTTGACATAGTGAATTTAAGTACTTTACTTATTCCTACTGAGCTGGGATAGCTCAGTCAGTATAGTGACTAGCTACGGGCTGGACGACCGGGGTTCGATCCCCGACGGGGGCAGAGGATTTTTCCTCTAGCCTCTGCGTCGTGGGACAAATTTTACTTTACTTTTACTTATTCCTACTACCCCTTAAGTTGCTTTGGAGCCGGGAGTATCTCGGTATATCGGCAAGACTGCGGTATGGACGACCGAGATTTGGTTCCCGGCAAGGGCAGGCTTTTCTTTACATCACTGCACCCGGTGACCAGACAAATGCGCACACGAAAATTGCGCACAGAAAGACGCTCACTGTCGTAAATGCTCACACGAAAATTACCCATACGGAAAAATGCTCACACTGACGAATGCCCATATTCACAATACTATAAAGTAATCAGCCGCGTTAACCGGTTACCGTAGTAAACCGACGTTTCGGGAACATATTCAATAAAATTTCCTCGAGCAATCAGCCGCGTTAACTGGTTATCGTAGTAAACCGACGTTTCGGGAACATATTCAATAAAATTTCCTCGGGCAATCAACTGGTTACCGTAGTAAACCGACGTTTCGGAAACGAATTCAATAAAATCTTCTCGGGCAATCAGCCGCGTCAACTTTTTACCGTAGTAAACAGACGTTTCGGGAATAAATTCAATAAAATCACCGGCAATCATCCGCGTTAACCGGTTTACTACGGTTACTAATTAACGCGGCTGATTGCCCACATCGGCTCTGGAACCCGCATATCTTCCAGTACAATTTTTACAGAAGGCTTTTTCTGCTGGGATTGTTTGGCGGAGGCGTTGGCATTCACCTCAAATTTGTGGAGCCCATACCTCCACTCCACCATGCATCTTAATGGAGTGGAGTTTAATTTACGTACTAGGAACAACTTTGCCTACCCCCTTGTTTTCTTTGAAGGCATCCATGTGCTTCAAAAGCCATGAATGCGATCAATATCAACCGAAATCGATACGTATCATAACCGTAGCCTGGGAGTAGACATTTGTGCTTACTTCCTGACCTCTTTCATTAACGGTTTGAAGCCGAAGCTCGGCTAAGTAATATTTAATAAGATAGTTCATACCGCAAGGGAAACAGCACTTCACCGTCAGTCTATCTGATTGTCCTGAAGACTGAGGCCTCTTTTCTGTCCACAACTTTCTTTCTATTCCTTTGCAGTTTTCAGGATAAGCTGTTTGAGAGGATCATGTTAGGAATGGCTGAAGCAGAATATTGGCAGCTCGACCTGGTTCACAGAATCTCAACGTTCTTTTACAAAGTGACTTTGGCGCGGGGGGGGGGGCTGCGTGGATGTAAAATGAGAAAAGGAAGAAAATTTCTCGTCATAGTGTAGAGAAAGTGTAGGAAGAAAATCCAATCTAAATTTAATTTACAGGCATTTAGAGTAACTGTTGTTTAATCTTTGGCGTGAAGAATGGGTATAGAAACTTGATGGAACTTTACTTCAAATATAGCTCATGCAGACTCATAAAATTACTGTAGTTATTACAAAATCCCTTATTTTAGTTATTTTATTTTTTATGTTGTGTTGCAAAACAGTAGCGATGTTTTTCATTAGTGTATCTTATTCGGATGTCCCTACATCTATTCTCGGCCCTGATGTCGGCATTCACAACTGATTCTTGTGACTTTTCTCAGTCCTTCAATAGAATAGTAACCTTACAGTACACCACTACTGCCACCTTGTACTATTTTGGAAAATGTGAGGTTAAACAGCCCGGGAAAGTAACATAATAACAGGTAGATGTGGCCTCCCCATTATGCTCCAATTTAGCCCTGATTTACATTTTTAACGGAGATAGCCGTGTTGTCTGTGAGTGTGTGTGACCCTTCTTTCAACTATTGAACCAATTGAATGATGGGTATGAACGTAATGTCACTGGAGGATTTGTTCAAGTTTCCATTTATTACAACCGCTAATAAAATCATGGCGGACTCACAAACTTTTGATGTGGTAACTACACTCAAGAGCTCTGAAATGATGTAACATGGACGGTGATATGATATTAATTTTTTTCTTAAATTTACTTCTTGACAGTCGCGAACTCTTTAAGGACTGTGTTTGAACATCGAAGAATTTCCCGCTATGGCGACATTTCATTTGTTGCACCGACTAACCGCTCTGATGATGGAGGCAGCAAACACCTCTGAAACCTCTGTAAACAAGATTACATGGTACAACAATCAAAAGGCAGTCTTCTCGCCGTCTTGAGAACCTGAAATCTCGCGTTGTAAGGATTGCTGGAAGGACTAAGAAGATACCATGGGTTGCAGCGCGTCATTCGATAATACGTCGCAACCTTCGTGAGATTGAAGCCTTTGCAATTCGCCAATAATAATGTAACGAACAAAATGGAAGTCACCGGTCTATGATATTAAATTAATAATTGGGTAACGTGATTGCCAGGGGCGAGAGGGGACCGAGATACAGATGGGGGATAATATTAAAATGGACACAAGAACGGTGCAGTAACAGACTTGTGAACAAAGTAAATGAACCTTGGGGATAAATATAAGACGGGGAAATTATTGACCATTTGGGTGACTATAAGCTTCTCAAAAAGAACTCTGCCTATGACAGACAATATAATGTTTTCCTACTGTTGAGCTGTGGTGAGAGTAAAAACTTCCCGTGCACAAACCAGAGAGTAAAGTGGGGCAAAATCTAATGCTTCTGACTATAAACCAGGTCAGTGGGTGCCCGGTTTGAGTCACGGATGTGACACCGACAAACGTGGCTGAAATTTTTCGTAAAGTTGCTTCGGTCTTCTAAATCGAAGAGTCTTGAACAGTGACATAACTCTTTGACTATTTTGTAAGGTTTTACACGACGTTAAAACTCTACGGAAGATATATATTGCCCTATTTCTCTTGTTAAATGGATCTTAAAGGAATTATACATGAGGATATGAACATCACTTATGTACCGGAATAGGGACCAGTGAAACTCTTGTGAACACGATAATGAACCTTCCCAGAATACAGTAATCTACGTTAAACTACTCGTTTAATAAAATATGGTATTATTTATTATCTGTTCAAGAAAGAATGCGCTTCACGAGAGGGAGAAGATACAAGAAGGCTAGAAGCTGCGGCCTTGCAAAATGTATTTTCGGAATCGATTCCGTTTTATGTATTTTGTATCAGGGCTCATATATGTTACTCTTCTTATGATTAAAGTAAATCGACAAGATTAGGCAAATGTTTTCTTCCACCGAGTTGCAGATAAGAAGGTCTGCATGGGTTTCTGTGAAATATAGACTCTCTTGAGTTACCACGTCGCCATACGGTACTGAACGAAGTGCAAGTACCGTACCGAAAATCGATATCAACTTGGCTTCAAGAGAAGAATTCGGGAGGGTAGGAAATGGCTGAACAGCGTAGGTCCGAGTCGGCGATCACCTCCACAAACGTATTCACCGATCCACTACAAGTTAACAAAGGTACAATCTCAGTGAAATACTCACTGACTTGTACTTACTACATACAAATATTAATATAGTATTACAGGCCTAAATTCACATTTGGTCGTAGTTACACAACGAATAGGGATATTCACTTTGTAAAATAACAGCAGAGTAATTTTTTTTTAAATTTTAATTACGGGTAACATTTGTCCAGCAACTTCGGACTTTCCTCTGGTTGTCATCTGGCTTCATATCTGTCTGACCAATAGACAGTCGAAGCCGTTTTCATTCTATATGCTATTAGCAGGTCTTTCGTTGGTGTTCGTTGCAAAATTTTGAGAGGATTTTAGTTATACTGAATCTTACTTTGATTCTGTCAGTGTACGTATAACTACCAGAATAATAAGAGACTACCCTACATTATCATAAATCATAACTTTAAGTTTAGTCTCTGAGTTAGACGTATTCCTGTTGCCAGTGTTATTAGCAAGGACGCTGATGTTTTAACAAAGACTGTATTTCATTTACGGACATTTTATAACATTACTTATAATTAGACTTACTTTTTATCTCTTCCTTATAGATTTAAAGTTATACATTTGGACTGAGTTTCTTCTGTTCTTAATACTATTTCGTGATCTCTTATATCGTTTGTAGACTTCATTATTTTTTTTCTGTTCTGTCGTTTTAGTGCTTGGTCGTGGAATTAAATTATTTCTCGACAAATCTAGCCTAGAAAATGCCCACTTCAAAACATATAGAAGTCACAGCAATCCGGCGGCTGGGATTTCTAACATCTTTCGTCTTGTGAATTTATTTAATGACGATTTTTCAACATCAGTAGTTACATAGAATCGAATGGTACGGTGATTTGTGAGTGATAGGTTAGAAATGACATGGAAGGAAACTGATGTGGCCTATTTTGAGGCAATATCTAAGCTTTTTGAGGGACTGATGATAGCACATTCCCGGGCCTAGTTTGGACTGTGGAATACGAAGCAGAAGTGCAAATGTACCACTCAACAATAGCCTAACTTTCGATTGTTCTTGTTATTATGTTTCCCTATTATTATTATTATTATTATCCCATCTCTTCACCACTTTATGGGGTATGTACTTCTATGTACCCGAGACAGACCTTGTCCCTAAGGTACATAGGGCAGCAGCTATTTCCGGGATACATTTTGTTTTTAATATGTATTATATTATTTTATTTTATTTTATTATTATTATTGCTTGGCTGTTATTGGCCTTTTTGGCTGTTGTCAAACACTCTAATAAATGAATTGAATTGCATTGAATTGCTGTTACTATTTTCATCAACATTGTATTTATCTTCTTCAACAATTAATAGAGAACATCAAAAAGTTTCCAAGTTTTTTTATAATTCGATGTATGGTCAATGGGCCCTGTACTGAGTCTGTTGAATTCAGTTCACATTTCCATGCCGTATTTCTCTAAAATTAATTTTAATATTATCCTGTGGTCTGCGTCTAGGTCTCCAAAGTAACCTTTCCTTGAGGCTAATACTGCCTCATATCCCGTCATTGTACGTAATCTCTATTACTTAATCGCCAGGATAGAGATGCAAAAGTTTGCAAGGAAGCAGTCGCGGTCCATCCTATCACATGTCTAGAAGGACTGAGGAAAGCCACGAAAACATTTTTTTCCGGTCTCCGAGGCAGGATTTGAAATCAGGACGTCCTAAATACGAAATGGGATTGCTAGTGGTATTATATAGGGCTATTTAAATATTTTGATTACGATGTTTAATTCCTTTTGCAGATTCAAATGAAATTGTGTTAACACTCGGATATTCTGCAGGGTTTC
>NW_019060410.1:373959-426134 GCF_000696155.1 Zootermopsis nevadensis
CAGCTGAGTGAAAGTGCTCTCTGTATGTTGCCTTAGTGCTTAATATCGATTACTTTTATACAATATTGACAAGAATGTTGGTTGAAACTCGTTTAAAATAAATAAATATATAAATGGTCGTTATTCATTCATACAAAATTTTCTTTAAAGATACACATTCAGATTACTTCCTTCACTTTATATTATCATGTAATGATATATTTAAAGTTTAAAGTGAACTGCCTTTCAGTAAAACGTACTTTCTTAAAGTAAGATTAGATTACAATAACAATTATTGTAAGACGTATATTTTCAGGAATGTTGGCATTTTAAATAATTTTTCTGAAACGGTTTTAGTGATGGACGTCTTGGAGCGGCACTATTTTCATACTTTCCGCGCGCGAACAGGGAGAACCGGAAGGGATCTACTAATCCCGCTTTCAGCTTGTTGATTGATCTTTTGTTGCTTTGAGAATGGGAACAGGTATGATTTATGACTTTGTTTTTGTACTTATTTAATTGTGCAAACGGCATATTTGCTGCATAACGCCTAGTTTTATATGCATGGTGAATACTGAGAGTACGAACGCTGGCCGAAGCCTGTACGTGATGAGGTATTAGCGTGTTAAATTCAGCGTGTGTTTCATGACCGCGATGGTGGTTAGGCCTATCGGGCATCAATCGGGTTGGCAGGCTAGGCAGAGCAGCCGTGCGCAAAAGCGCGGAGACACTACGGGTACATAGCTTGGGTTGTATTCCTGAAATCAGGTGGGAATCACGACTTAGCAATGTCTTTACATCATTCTGTTAGAGTGTGCTATTCCGGTGTGTTGTTGTAATATATTTTTAAAGCATCTCAATGCAATTCATGTTCGTGAATATGGCCGCTTTTTTTGTGCGCTTTGAAGTTTTCTTTGCAGCCATGATGGCTAAGTGAACCTACCGGGTCATAAGCTAGTAGGCGTCGTACTTGGAAGGTCGTTGCTTGAGAGAAGGTCGGTGTATTGTGATCTCGGGGTACTTTGAGTGATACAAATGGACAGAAGTGTTTCTTTCATTCATTGTTTGCAATTTTTTTAGTCTTATAAACATTATGTATTTGTTTTTCAAAATGTTTGTGATATTTTTTACGTTTATTTGCCGCGAGAGAAATGAATGGCAGATTGCGGTGCCTGGTGGAGAAAAGCATGGAGTTTTGAAAGAATGGTGCCAAATAAGCATTTATCATAGTCGTAGAATAAATTAACTTTTTGTAATCGTTTTGCTCGAGTTTTGACGATTGGGCATTTTAGCTGTGTTACACTTGACATTGGGAGAAGTAGTCGGTATCATGTCATCAGTGTCATTTCATCGAGATTATTGGTGTTATTGATGTTCTTTTATTGTCCTAGCAAAAAGTTATTTGTAAATGAACGTTTTTAAAAGGTTTTCATACGTTCGTCGAAGGTGAAATAACGAGCTACAAGTTGTGTAGATTATGTATTAAGACAGCTTTGCGATTTAAAGATTGTGTTTAGAAATATCTTAAGTACTAAAATTAGTTGATTCACATATTAATGTACTGTGTTTAATTAGTTTCATTTTCGTGGTAGACCTTTTAAGTTACATTTGACCGTGATATAAACAGAATGAAATTACAGTGAATATCGTGTGTTTCTGAAAGTAGTAGATGTGATTTGAGGTTAAAGATACTAGATTTGCAGCAATGTTGCTTGCTATATGTAATCAGCGAGGACAGTGGATTAAAATCGTTTCATGAGTTTGGCTATTTACTGTTATGTTTAAAAAAAAATTAATGTTTGGATGTGTGCAGTAAACCTCATGAACAGTCTTAATTTATTATTTGCCCTTTTTGTGTTTATGATTATATTAATGTTATAGTTTGTGTGGTCTCTTAATTTTATAGTTTGTGTGGATGTATGTGTAATGTATTAATTTTTTAGTGTGTATGTCTGTGTGTGAATGTATGCATATGTCTGAATGATGTGATAGCGATGATATTCAAATAACAAGTGAAGAAAATCTGGTATTTTTAAGAGGTTGTATTTAATAATATGTATAATGTTGAATTTGAATATTACAGGGGCCGAGCCAGACAAAGAAGAAACACTCGGGGGAAGAATAATGTTAAGTAATAGAAGTGTGCAGTAACCACAATATTGACCAGGAAATAAGACAGCTACTCGACAAAATTGTACGACACGGTGTGATTGTATGTGAGAACAAGATTGCTACGTCACGACCCGATGCTTTGGTGAAGCTTTTGTTGGCCCAGATGGGAGAGGTGTCAGATCCTGAGCAGCAGTACAGTCTGCGCTGGAATGATTTCCATGCCAGCATTCTCTCATCCTTCAGGCATCTACGTGATGAGGAAGACTTCGTGGATGTTACTTTGGCCTGTGATGGTTGTTCCTTCACTGCCCACAAGGTGGTACTCTCTGCCTGCAGTCCATACTTTCGAAGACTTCTCAAGGCAAATCCTTGCCAACATCCTATTGTGATTTTGCGCGATGTCAGAGAAAAGGACATGGAATCACTCCTGCGCTTTATGTACAATGGTGAAGTTCATATTGGCCAGGAGCAACTGTCTGACTTCCTGAAAACAGCGCAAATGCTGCAGGTTCGAGGGCTTGCTGATGTCCCCACCAAAGACAACCAAAAAATTCCACCTGTGAGTATACTTCACTCATATTATAAAGAAGATTAGGCTCAAGTTTTAATTATGTTTAGATTCTTCCATATGGGATTACTAATATATTTGGTAGAGTTAGTGTGAAAATTGAATGGTTAAGTATATTAATGTATTATTTCAAGTGCAATATATTTAAGAGGGTCTTAAGTGGTTGTGTTTTGACACCAGTAAAAGAAAATGATGTGTCATTTCTTTACCACATCACCAACAATTACATAAATATTACTAAATGATGAAAACCACCAATGTGAACTGTATAGATCTAATCTAACCTAACTTACACTTTTTCGCTAGTATAGTAGTAATTATAGGTTATGTCTAGTGGTGTGATGAGATACTGGCACCTTATTCTGTATTCACACTTGGTACTGTACTAAAAGGCAGTTAAAATTCTGTTTGCAGATTTCTTACCACTGAATACTTAGGTACATTTGTGGATAATGTTGAAATTGGATAATTAAATTTGAGCCTCAGATATATTTATTTAGTTGAAATGGTGGACTGTTAGCTGTGAGGCCATTGTATGTGATCTGAGCTCATTGCCTTACCCATAAAAGAAATTTTATGAATCAGTAGATGAGTATTGTATTCCATAGTGAACTTAATTATTTTGGAATAAATTTGTTTCGAAACAAAATGAATGTTTTGTGTGAAGGAAAATGTATCATCAGAGATCAAGAAATTTTTAAGAAGTTGATAGCTGATTTTTTGGTCACCAGTATACAGTATTATTTTCTATATTCTGCAAAATACGTTCTGACATGGACTTTTACATGAAATAATTTGTGGTATTGTAGGGTATGTAGTTTTCATGATGATGAGGATGTAACTGGTGGTCCTCTGGGTTATTGTACCATGTAGCATTTTGGCTGTGTGCTATTGTTTTGGAGGAGCATAGTGCTTCTATCTTTGGGGCTGAAGACAGAGGCACTACTAAGTATTTCTCTGAAACATTGCCACACTACATGATGGAACACCCCAGAATGGGGCAAAAACTATCATGGACGCAGGTGATGCAGTGCACCGATACCTTGTGTGACTTGGGGGGAGGTGCTAAGCTCAGTTAATAATTTATATTGTCTCGCTGAGGACACTTTTCTGCAGATACTGCAAACTGCGATACAAAATAATTAATTATATGAGAGGGATTGTGGAGACTCAAAGGACCATTCCCCAAGGAAGGAATTAACTGGGGTACTTCGGTCAGTATATTGTCTGACTAGATACTAGATGACTAGGGTTCAATCTTGGGCAGGGGCAAAGGATTTTTCTTGTAGCCCACACCAGCTTTGGGGGCCCCCGAGTCTCCTACCCAGTATGTATTAGGGGGGCTTTCCCCCAGGGTATAACTTGGCTGTGACCTGATGCTGACCACTCTTCTCTATTGTGTGCTGAAGTCATTATAGTGTTGCTTTGCGTTGCCATTATATATTGTATCTGTAAAAATATTTGTAGAGCATAATATGTTATTTTCATGTTTGTCACTTTACAAAAATAAAGTGACATAAATGGACGGAAATTTAGTTACGAAGCAACTGTTTTTGTCTTTCAGTAGTACTGTGGCCAGCTTTTGAGGATTATAATTACAAAAGTAGAATCATATCATGTCATGTGTGATATATTGTGACCATCAAAAACTGGTTTTGAGATTCTATTGGAGGAATCTTTTGTATCACTGAGTCTGATAAAGTAGATTTTGGAATGCTATCTGCTCACTTGTGCACATATACTTTTACTCAAAGTTCTGTCTTTGTAAAAACTAAGACGTGGTTGTTTTGTCCTAACTTCCTGTAAAGATTTTGATTAAATTTGTTCATTTACAGAGAGTTGCACATAATACATAGTACACTGTATTAATGTATTCCTATCATTTGCATCTGTTATAATCACGATTAGTTCCTCATATTGGAATTAACTGATAGTGTGTAGATGAAGTTATGCTATTGCTGGAC
The DNA here is from genome assembly GCF_000696155.1 of Zootermopsis nevadensis. The sequence goes on from NW_019060410.1 coordinate 378,583, forward strand.
AGTAATCAGAAAGGGATGGAAGTATTGATTTGAGGAAGAAAACACTCTGCATTAAATATACCTTGAACAATGGAAAATTCCCAAAATAGTTGCGATGTACATAATGTTATGTTTGGTCTTCAGATAAGGAATTTAGTGGACATGTAATGACATTTTGTGCAACTATTTGAGTAGTGTCATGAAGCAATCATTGCCTTATTATTGTATTGTATATAGCAGAGAGCATGGATGACCAAGTATAGCATTATTTTGGTTTTTAATAGCAAATATGAAACAGTAAGCAGAAATTTCTATGTCATGTCATGGTAGAATGAATTGGAAAGGAGTTGTTGGTTGGAGTGGCACGCAATAGAATTGTATCATTATCATAGATAATTTTGTCATTAGTAATGTTTCAGTTTATGCTCTATAAGAGACTCATCACTTTTGGTTTAATTCACTTTTATGTGTATTTAATATATATCACCACCAGTGCATCTGATATTTCATTAACTATTAAGACAACATTTAAGTGAGGGACGTATGTTCCGTTCGTCTGTTTAGTTTTAAGAAGTTTACAAAACAGGTTTTTGCTCAGTAACTGGACCGTAAGACTGTGATTTTTCTTTTTGTAATATTGTTAACAGATTCTATCATATTCGTTCCATTGCTCTTTGCTTTTGTAGTTGACCTTGGTATGGTAAATTTAAAAGTGAACACCAAGATGTAATCACAATTTTTTAAACATGGAGCTTAAAAATTCAAAACTGGATTATGTCCACTCGTTTATTTTTCTTGGGATACATTGCACAGTCGTCCTGTTCTTATTTGCATAAAAATGGAATGTCGTTTTCCCATTCAGGGTTTTTTTCCATAACACTTGACATTTGCTGACCCTGCGTCTTTCATTCTTAAATTGTGTTTCACTTTTTAGCTGCTCCTAAATTAATTTTTTTGTTTTGAATGTTTATAGAAGATAGGAATGGATGATGACAATAGTAATTTCCCAGTAAAACAAATTTTTCCACAATTTGAATGTTATGTTTAAGAAAACGTATAAGTACTGATGTAATGATCTTACATATCTGCTGCTCTGTATTTTTGTAGTTTATAATGACATTTGCCAAAATTCTTATAATCCTTATCGAAACCTCCATCATTGTTAAAACTTGCTTCTGGAGAGAGAGACCAAAGCTTGCAAATTTTGAGCATTTTTCAAAATACCAAAATGGAATGATAACACTGAGCATTTCAACATAGCTTGATCTGCGATGATAATGAAACTAGTTTGCAAAGTTTTGTCTTGATTTTATTCTTTGGTGTAACAAGAACAGGAACATTAAGTTCTGTTATTTATGTTTTCAGACCTCAAATTCACTGCCCTGGTCACAGTCAGGGGAGCTGAGAGATCAATTTTCAGAGGATCCTCTTTCACCACCTCGAAAACGAAGCCGAAACAATGAGCACCGCTTTTCACCATCCCCAGCTTCGTCTGCAACTAACAATAACAACAATGGTGATCCATTAATGAGAGAGACGTTATTGGGACAGGCATTAGAGGGAGGACCAACAATTCATACAGGCAGCACCTCCCATCAGGTAAGACAAATGAAAAACCCGTTAGAGTGACATGTGAATATGAAATATTTTTAAAACAATTCTTAATGTATGTATATATAATTGCTAGTTTGTCAGCCATATAAAAGGACTTATTTAATAATGGTGCATAATTCACAACCATAGTCTTAATAGGTAACTTGCAAAGACATTATGTGTGTATACTTTTAAATCTGGCGAAAACGTTGTCAGACATGAAGTGTTTTCACAGAGTCAGAACTTTATAATTTTGTAATTTGGGATTAGAATACAACATTAGTATTGTATTCTGGCCATGACAACTCTTTCATGCAATAGAAATGCAGTTTTCAACCTTTTTTATTTTCAGCGATAAGGTTCGGAAGTGCTGGAAAAGAATTTTTATATGAATTTTGCTTGGAATAAATTCTCTACTGACTCATTGTGTGTGAAAGTATTTCCAAGTTATCATTACATTATGTTTGACAGAACAAAGGCAACTCAGACTCTTCACTACAAGCCCAGTCAACAGGCGAGGACAGCAACTCGAGTGATACAAACTCAGAACGCGGTCCACCCATCGGAGACCTGATTAGACCCAAGTTAGAGCCTAATGATTATAGCTCCGTGGATGACAACCATCACCATCATGGCAATGGCAATCTGGGACTAGATCCAACACGTACTCCACCCTTCCCTGCTGCCGCATTGCTTGGACTTCAAAGTAAGAACCATGTATATATAAACATTTCTGTTGTGTGCAAGTAGTTTGGATGCTCTTGTCTTCAGCTGCGTCGGAGTAAGATGTGAATTGCCCAAGCTCAGAAATTTTTGTTACGCATCCTTTGCATGAAATGAACATGTTAGGGCTGATCTTGTCTGTCCACATGACTTCACTTGAGAACTGCTGGACAAATTTGGATGAAATTTGGAATGGATTACTTGCAGTGGGGTCATACAATGATGTATGGTTACAGATTTTCAGATAATACAACATTCTGATATAAAAAGTTTTTTATATAACGTAAAATAACTTGGTGGCTGCATGAAAGAAAACAATATTTTGACTTGACCAGGATTAGATCCCATGACCTCATGCATACAAGTCCACTATATGACTACAGAGCCAACATGCTCGCAGTGTATCGATATTGATTTATATTGCCGAAAGGTGGGATAGCTATAAACTTCCCTCTGCATATTTGGATCAAAGATAGAAGCCAACTTCCAAAGTTTAAGCTTAATAGTTAGTACTATTCAAAGTTGATATACAGTGTAAAGTTAACTTAAAAAGTTATTCTTTAATGAACTGCTCTTAATTTTCAGTTTGTTTCAATTCAGACACACATTTTATTTCATATTTAATTTAAAGTGAATGATTAATTTGAAATAAATCGACCAGAGTCGAATGATCAATACGTATGTCTAAAAAGTGTTAAAATGTTGTAATTTCTGTTGTAGATATTCCTGGATTGCTACCTGGACCCTCAGGACTGCATAACAATAGTCAAGATGCCAATTTTGGTGAGTTGTCAAATGTTATCATTTTGTAGAAAGTTGAAAGTAGAAGTTGCAATGGTCGTAGACACAGTGTGCAAGGTAAAGCTTGTGGATAACATTCTTATAGGGCAGCTGTTACGTATTTGGTTTGGCAGAAACCTCAGTACTGGAATTTGTGTGTGTATTATATTAGAAGCGGTACCTTAAAAATGAAATTAGCCAATTTTTATATTATTCATCTTGGGACATTTCTTTTTCTATTAGCCACAGAGTAACTGACTGTTGTTATCTGATTTTCCTTTTCCTCCACCAATCACAATATCCAAGAATTGTATTCAGAATTTAGTGTTTGTAGCAGAGATGTAATTAGATATTGGATTTGCATTTCCAGCCTCAACTTCCCTGCTGTCCCAGTATCAATTTATACCCTGCACATAAAGCATTTTGACAGAAGTGACTGTGTTTACGTAATATGTGCGTGTTGTCAGATATTTCTGCCTTAAAATGGGCTATGAAATTGTTATGGCAGGGTTTTGTAAGGAGAGGAGAGGCTAAAATTGGAAAAAAAAAATTATAGTGACATATATTCACACTTCAGGAAAGCTGATTAGAAGTGGATACTAGTTTTAAAATAATGCCTATACAAAATTATTTAAATGTAAACAGTGGGATTGGAATTGAGTGTGACACATAAGCTCCTAATCTCTACTTCTTTTTATTTCTATTTCCGGTTTAACAGTGTTTATACATTTTCCGTTACCCTTTTACGGGTCCCATCTTTCTGGTTGCCTTGATCTATCGACATTCGGTAGGACTCCTTGGACGAGGGATCGGCCCGTCGCAAGGCCTCTACCTGTACACAGGACAGCACAACACAGAAAAACACGAACACGAACAAACATCAATGGCTTGAGTGGGATTCGAACCCACGGTCCCAGCGACCAAGCAGCACAAGGCTCACGCCTCAATCTCTACTTATTGATGATGATAATTATTGTGTGAAGATGTATATATCATAAATGAAAACACGTCTTTATGATAGTAAGGGAGTTGGTCTAGAAGTACACATGGAGGAAACAAAGTATATGAACATGCCCTGTCACTAGACTACAGGACAAAATTACTTTATAAAGATCAAGTCCTTTGGAAGAAATGATAAATGAAAATTGCATTAGTGAATAAATGACTTTAAATGATGCAGAGACTAATACAGATTGATTTATAAGATATGCCAGTTTTAAATATTCTGAATTAATTCTGTTTTATTAAAGGAAATATTTACAGGCTTTAACTTGCACAGAGTAGTGTGTTATGTGAATGTCATATGTGCAAGCAAAATTAGCCACAGAATTTATATTATTTCTTTTCATTTCTGTAGATAAGTTTGTGAAAAGTTCCACTGAAATCAAACATAATTGATTTCTCTTATATCTTTATTCCCTAACCCCTCCCCCCTCATTTCTTTTTTCCCTTTCATACTTTCACCATGTCAACCATGCTTGATAACGTGATGAAAATATAAATATTTCCATTGAAATGTTGCTTCCAGAAATAAGAAAAATGCATGCTCTGAGTTATATTATCTACTTAAAACTCTTATCATAAATTAATAACAGCAAGGTAGCATATTTTAATTTAAAAAATATATATTAGTGTAAATAGACAGGTCATGTTTTATTAGAATCTGTTAATCCCTGCAAAATATATGTCTTGATTGCTGTGATCTGTGGCCAGTTTTGTTTGCCTTATATTGCTGTTCTCTTTAAGGAATTATGTTATCAACATTTATAAAGCTGGTAAGTGAATTTATGAGCTACTTTGCCATGTTCTTGAATGTCATTTGCTGATTTTTGTCCTTAGGAAGTGTGCGATGTAAAGTTAATTTGTGTTGTATACACCAAAAGCCGCAGAAAATAATTTGTGATTATTTATGGCAAGAATTTAGCAACCTTACGGCTATCTGTAAGAATACTTTGTGTGTTTTAATGTTTACTGTAAGTAGGTCTGACCGCGTTTGTCATAATGTGATGCTGCATGCAGTGGTTAAGTCCAGTTAGGTTAAAAAAACATATGCACTTGATATAAAGAAAAACTGTTACTGGTGATTCTAAGGGACCATAAAGGCATTACGTAAATTTCCAAAGTTACAAGTTAGTTCACTTGAAAAGGGATATAATTTAAATAGTGTTATTTTGTCTATGAATATCAACTGAAATGAATTGTCTGTTTGATATGAACTGAGCATGTAACACTTGTTAATTGGATGAATATTATTCCTGACTGGAAGGTGTTTTGCTTTTGTAATTAATTTATTTTTGCAATTGTTTGCACATGCTTCGTAATAACGTAAAAATAAGGTATTCAATGATGTTGGCTGTCTTCTCGGATGTTGTGCCACGTAGTCTGATTGAAGTTTACCAGCGTTTTAGAGGTGCTTGCGATAGATCATCACCTTGATGATGGAGGCAGCAAACAACTCTGAAACATCGGTAAACTTCTGCCCCACGATGAGGTTTCAAGTATGCTGTGAATTTTTGTAAGACATTGCATATTCACACATTATAGTTCAAAAAGGCAGTATTTTATCTTTCATAATTAGAATTTGTAATACACAGACTGGTTTATCATCGTTAGTTTTATCCAGCATGTGTTATTTTTTGTTTTCATGTGAATGGATTCTTATAGGGCAAGTATTTATATGTATATAAATACTTATTACCATGTATAGTTTTGTACCCCCTTTTTTGTGAGGACAATTTGTGGTGTGCCATGTCTTTCGCAAATTATTGTGTGCTGCAGGTGAAAAGAGGTTGCAGAATATTGATATATAGTCTATTTAAATCAATTGGTATGATATTGTAGGACATAGTGAATTTAAATGATGATGTAGTTGGTAATGTATATTAGCAAATATATATGAACCAGAAGGGAGAACAATGCATTTACTTTATGACGTGGGACATCATTAACTATCATGCTGCCATTTACCAGTGGCAGTGGAAACTCTTTGATGTCACACCAGTTGGCTGTGCCATGAAGAACCTTTGAATCGTGTTTACACCTTTCCAATCCTGTTTCTTCATGTGCCTTATGTCGCTGTGTGCTGTTGTTGTTGGATTTTTTTAATACTAACAAGGTTTCATTTTGTATTCCTCTCCAGAAAGATGTTGCAAAATGTGAAATGCTAGAATTATAAAAGAAAGTATTACAGAATATCATTGTACTCTATATTTTTGCTTATGTTCAGATAATTCTTACAGGTTGACAGGCTCGTTGTCATAATTATCAAATAATTGGGGAATTAGGCCACTTGTCTTGTTCTGTCCTCATTCATTCATCCAAAAGTCTTGTTAAAGGATGTCATTTTCTTACACCATGTAGTTTGTAACTTTTTCTTAGTTTGAGAAGCCTGTCTCTCTTCATTCTGTCAGCGTGTTAAATCCAGTAGGTCCATTACAACTGTACTGAAGCTTTGGAGTATTTTAAACTCCATACCGTATGTAAGGGAAGGTATCATGTTGATCCACTGTTCCTTATCCAAGTTTACCTTGGTTTGAAATACAGACTTTCCCTTTTGTAAGCTGTAAGTCTTATAGTCACCACTCGGTATCTTGCAGATTTTCTGTATTTAACCCTCCAGCGCTCTCGTTCACTGTTGGAATGTTACGACTCGCGTGTGAGCGCTGCGCCGCAACCCATCGATTGAGCAAATACTTATTCAGTCTATTACTTACTCTTAATTTATTTATGGAGTTACAATTAAGAGACTAATAAAATGTTAAAACATTGTATATTTTTCATTAAAAATAAACTGAAATATAATTTAAAACTTATGTAATACGTAAACTTTCATTGAAAAATATCTTGATTTCATTTTGTATTAATGAATGATAAAAATACATCTAAAACTAATCAGTGTTTCCAAATTTAATTTATGAATGGTAATAATAATAGCAACAACAATAGGATATATACAAAAACATTTTTTTTACATTTCAATCGCTACCTGATTCCTTTGCTGATTTTGAGTCTCTATAACAATTCGAACAAATGGAAATGGTATGCTCACCACAAAGAAATATTTTACATGATGTGCATGTTATTGTTGTTTTCCTATTTTTTCTCCGAGGACAATCGGCACAAAGCTGTCTGCTGCTCTTGCTGCATTTAGTTGCTCCACTATTTTGTTGATTATCCGGGTTGGTTTCAGATATCTTGTCAATCTTTCTTTTGATTGAAGGAGATAATACAGGAATAGTCCCTCTCATATAGACGAAGCGTTGAGTAAGCTGCTTCATTAGTTCCTTCAGAAAAAATCTACGAGTGACAATTTGTTCCGTATTATTTTTGAAAATAATCTGGCTGTTTATTCCAGCTATGTCAAGTAGGCCATAAAATACTGTCAATGGCCAACGCGAACTTTTCCTCCCCACAGTATATTCTCCCTTTATTTTATCAACCACGTCTACTCCCCCCTTTGGTCAAATTGTAGAAAGAAATCACTTAAGGTTTTTTTGCTTCTCCAGTATCCTGATCAATATCATGGGTATCGTGCATACTAGAAATCAAAAGAACATTTTTTTTGGGACATATGAACATAGCATATAGCTTTTTGTGAATCCAAAAAGTGTACTGAAGACGGTTCGCTTTTTGGCGACAAATTCAGGAGGAATCTGTGGTTTATTTTTTTTTTTAGTGTTGCAACAACTGTAGTTTTGTAGTTTCATTCAAGTTCTTCAACAATTGGAATTGATGAGAACCAGTTATCCATAGTGACGTTGCGTCCTGTATTTGCTATGGGCTCAATAAGTCTTTTCACAATGCTTCCATGATCATTGGAGATGTTATATGGTCCTTCTGCTTGTTTTCCCACGTATATTTCAATCTTCGTTGTGTAAAGAATCCTTGCATCTACTAATGCAAAGATCTTTATGCCATATTTTGCCGGCTTATTCGGTATATACTGTCTGAAAATGCATCTTCCTCTAAATGGCTGCAGAATTTTGTCTAGGGTTGCATATTCACTTATAGTGTAAACATTTTTGCAGCTATTATTGAAATTTTCAACTACCTGCCTTATTGGAGCTAATCGGTCAACCACCTTGCGTTCATTGCGCGTGTCAATGTCATCAAAACGTAGAGCAGTGAGCAATAACAGGAAATGGCGATATGACATGGTAGCTCCGAATCTCGTCACTCCAAGTTCAGCATCCCGTGTGAGGATTTTAGACACCCGGCTAAGTATAAAAGTCCAATTAGAGCTTTGATTTCATCAATTGAAGTTTCTAAGCAGTCACTTTGCCTAGAATAATTTTCTCTAATTTTTTCCAGTTTTTTATTAGTGAATTTTGTGATATCGCCCAATAAATCATCTGGAAAAAATAGCTGCCAGCACTTGATCTCAGTTTTGCAATTTTTTGCACATCCTTTGACCCCAGGAAGGTGAGAGATAATGTTTTTCTTTGGCGCCTTTTTATTTCTTCGCATGGGAACTTTCTGAAATTTAGTCATTTTATTTTTGCTAAGATAAAGATCACTTATTCCTGCATTGGAATCTTCATCTAAACTTTCAGCCGAGTTTTCTGACTATCGTGATTCTCCTCTCATGGTTCCTCATCAAAATCCTGACTATCATCGAATTCACAATCTATAATTTATCCTGCACTCACTTGTTCTCTTTCATGTCCTTCTTCTTCTAATAACCACTTCAACCAAACATTTGGATCAGAAGATCTTGTTTTAGAAGCCATTGTTGGTAAACGTGACCAATAAAGAAGAAATTAACCCAAACTTTAAAAAAAATCACTTTGGAACACAAACACTCGCATGTGAGCGGGCTGCCGCACTATTAGCATTCTAAAAGTAAACTGAACGAAGTTGGTCTGTGGTCGTAGCTAGAAATATTTCCTTTGAAATTTCCATGGAAGGGGGTTTCCTCTTAACATGGATAAAGCAACAGGAGAGAAAACAATTCCTAGAAAGAGTTATCAGACTTTTACTGAAAATGCGGCGCTGCGCTCATAACGCGAGTCCTGGAGGGTTAATTTCAGTCCTTAAGTTAAAAAATTTTCCTTCTTCTACATGTGCATCAGCTGCTAATGTTGTCTGCAGGGACGTTGATGTATTTGAAACAAAAACCGTCTCTTAGCCATATTTTGTAATAATTGTGGTACTTTCTATGTATTTGATATTAATTCCAGTCTGTATAAATTTATATACTGTTTTATTCCTTTCTCACTTCCTGCACACAGCATTATCTTGTATGTTAGCATCTAAATTTGCCTAATATAGTATCTTATTATTTATATTTGTTTTTTATGTTTTCACTTTTTTAACTTAACTGAGCTTAATTGAATTGAATTATTATCGCGAAGATACTGATACATTCAGCAAGCAATTGGTTTTACTGCAATATATGTTGAAGTAATCTTTCCCTTGATACCCAGTAGTTGCTTTTATGTATTAACTTTCTTTATAGTCGTGCAATCTCTCGATACTTATTGTTATGTGGTTGTATTTATTATTTTTGTTATTCTCTTGTGATTTATCTGTAATTGGCCATCTGACTGTTCATGCTGTACACTAATAACATAATTTAATTGAACTCTGTATTTAAGCATTTTGTCCAGTGTGGGTTCTTGTTTGACAGATTAATTACAGTTACTTCATTTGTTAAGAATCCAAGTAAGGAGAAACCTAGTACTTTCAGCAGGTGGGCAAGATAAGCCAATTAAAAATTCAAATTTATATTGTAGGTTTTGCATGTTTTTAGATGGTGTTTATAAAAAATTACCTTTAACAAATTTGAGGTTGAAATTACATAGTGTAGTTTCATTGACATCACCATACATTTTATGGGTCAGTTCATATTCCTGTTCTTTTTCAGTATTAAAATGCCCATTGATATATTTTGAACATTGTACATACATGTGCTGTCTCTCCTATTTAATCGTCTTCCTTTGTAAACTGCTACTTTGCCTAAGTTAATGAGTATGACTATAGATATCTTTATATTTTAATCATCAGTGCATCAGAGTCCTTCCATGTTGGCATCTACAAAGTAATAAATTAATTTAGTGTGGAGAAGTCCTAAAAAAAAGTCTCACTGCATTAATGTACTATATAGTATTCTGTGTGTAACTTTACATGATACACATAAGATACAAACTTTACATGATTTTGGAGGTCACTGAATAGGAGCACCAAATAAAGAATGATTTATATGAGAACAGACAACTTAGTCTTAAGCTTGTAGCATGATACTTCCTGTAAGATTTGAGGTTTTTTGTCTTCTGGGTTGTTGCGCTGTGTAGTCTGGTCGATGTTAACCAACGTTTCAGAGGTCATACTGCCTATGTTATCAGGGCGATGAATGAAACGGTTAACATCGACCAGACTACACAGCGCAACAACCTAGAAGACTGAAATCTTCATGATACTACCTGTTTATTTGTAGTTTATTCAGTGATTCAGGTTATATAGTGTTGATTGCTATGTGGATGAATTGGAAAGGATGTGGAAGGAATCTGTCTTGACCTAATGGACAAAGGGGGGGGGGGGGAACCTCACTCAAGATGGCTGATTTCTTAGCTGAGACCTCCTGAATATGAAGCAGGAGTGCTAACTGCTTGGCTGCAATGTGTGGTGTGTTACTATCAAAATTATTTATGTGTATGAAACACCACATGTTTTATAAATTTCTGAAAGCTTGTAATTTATTTTACTCACATGGGACATTCAGCTTGCTTTAAGTGCAGTTCAAATTGTTGTAATGCATATCAAGATATTTATGTTAGCTGGATTGAGATCCTGGTATTTAAAAACTGACATGTGGAGTTAGGGAATTAAAAGTAAGAAGACCATAGTGAACAGCCCGAAGAGAGAGAGAGAAAATGGAGTTTTATCATCACAGAACTGATGGCAGAGGAGGTGGAGCGGGGCTGGTGGCCACGACCAACAGCTATGAAGGAGGAGGAGCAACAGCGGCATCAAACCAGACCGATGTGCCCACACTGCAGTCGGGAGTATAGCAATGTGTGGAACCTCAGGCAGCACATTGTCAATGTACATGTACATACCGCAGCAGAAGAGTGGGAGTCGTGTACATTCTGTGGAAAGAAGTTCAAGACTCGCCAGTACCTTACCATGCATCAGTATAGAGTGCATGGCATCAAGCATAGGGAACAGAACCAATTGAATATTCCACAAACAAACACAGACCCAAGTGCAGCATTTCATTGTTAAAGTGAGTTCATATTCTTAATATGAGACATCTTGTTGCATAGTGTATTAAGAACAATCAAATTAAATCCATCCGCATGACTTATTTAGTTAATTTTTTTATGTTATTTTCCACAACATGTTTCAGTCAGCAATGTAAACCATCTTCAGGTGGCACTATGATTTTGTAAGACCAAAATTGAACTTTATATCAATGAAATTATAAAGAAGTAGTTAAAATACTTAACAGATAAAACAATGAAATAATAAAAGGATAAAATGTTATTTACTTCACACTCTGTATCAAAGTCACTGTACCTAAGGATCTTTGGTGCAGTTTACATGACTTTTTTAATCTACAGTGATAAAATTAAATAAATATTACTATTAATGGTTGGTCACCAAAGTAGTCCACAGATTGATAATGATTGATGTAAGGTTTTTTGGCATCAGAATACCATGTGCCATGCATGAGCCGGGATAGCTCAGTCAGTATAGTGACTAGCTACGGGCTGGATGGCCGGGGTTCGATCCCCCATGGGGGCAGAGGATTTTTCCTGTAGCCTCTGCATCCAGACCGACTCTGGGGCCCACCCAGCCTCCTCTACAATGTGTACTGGGGTCCTTTCTCGGGGGTAAAGCCGGCTGGGGCGTAATGCTGACTACTCACCCCCATCTAGTGCCGGGGTCAAGAAACAGAGGAGCTATACCTCCACTCACCCCAAGCGCCTGTATGGCACATAGCGGGACAAACTTTACTTTACCATGTGCCATGCAAACTGTAGTAGTGGTTGACCAGTGTCTTGTAGGTTTTTTTGGGTCAAGTAGTTCAAGGAAAGAACATTATGAGTAACATGGGATTTACTGAATATTTTGTATCACAAAACCACATGAAGTATGTACAATAATAGTAGTTGACCAGGTCTTCTGTGTTTTGGGGTTAAGAAGTGCATGGAAGGAACACAATACTCTGGGATGTGCTGAAGGTACTATTAAGAATTATTTTGCAGAATGTGATATTTGTTCTGGTGTAGCAAAGTGAGAATGACATATCTCTAAAGTGAACTATGCAGGTGCTGACTGAAGTGTTATGGAAAATAAAGTAAGAAAAAATGTGGTTAATTAAACTGTGTAAGGATTTCACATTTGCTTGCTAGTGTCAATGAATGTTACGCTCATATGTCTGTTAATACTTCACCTTTCAGGTGTTATTAAAATGAATGTTTAAATACAGTTGCTGTCACTTGAAACTCCTTTTATATCTTCGAATTTCAAGTGAAGTGTTTGTGGATTTGTAATGAACTGATCAAGAAAGTTACCCTATTTATTCTTACATGTTCCTCTAGACCAAGCATGTCAAACTCAAATAAACAAGGTTTAAGTTTATGCGGACCGCAAAAAAAAAAACTTCAATTTTCATAGAAACGTAGGTTTATTTCGAAAAGTATAGTATAAAAAAAAACAAGCACAACGATAAAATTAATGTTTTCTTCCTGACACTTGGCATCTCTTCTCTGCTACTATCTTCCCTACTTCGGGGAAAATCTTGTTTGCAGCGATTACTTTCAAAACTGACCCAAGGTGAATGTCAGTAATTCTGGATCTGACAGGAGACCTATTTCCTGTCATAATTGTAAATAACTGCTCACACCGATAAGTACTTCCAAAGATGGAAATAATTTCATATGCAAATTTTCGAGTATTTTCAAACCTGGCAGGTAAATATTTGTAAAATCCAGGCACGCCAACTTCACTGAATTTTGCCTTCAAATTAAGTTACGAAATTTTTATTAAAACGTTTCTTACATACCGTTATATTGGCTGGGCCGCAAAAATATTCGTTGTGGGCCGCAAGTTTGACATGCTTGCTCTAGACAGTAAGAGTTAGTTTGGTTACAATTTTGTTTTATTTTTGGTTGTTAGATACAATTTAATTAACATATTTGTCTGAAGAAAGGGTAATCTTGACTATAAGGATACGCCTGTTTTCGGGAGCCATTTGCAAGAAAATAACATTTTAATAAAAAACATTTTACAGTCTATAAAAGAATGATCACCACCTTGTTGTCGATATTGTAACATTTTAACTCATTTATTGCAACAGTTTACCTGATGCTTAGATAAATGAGGGTTTGACAGATCCTGGTTGCTGTGGCACCTAGAAATTTTGTCATGTTGCCTGATATTTTCAAGAGTATTTTTTTTTTAGTTTATCTGTCGTTACCCTTTTGTAAATCCCAGCCCAGCAGTGATTATGCCACAGAACTGCTCATATTGGGCAGCAAGTAATCAAAGGCCAGAAACATTGTTCAGTAGTCATGTGTATTGTGATGAATGGTTGGTGTACATTTAATTTATGATGCCATTTGGTGGTGGTATGAAGTTTGCTTTTATACTGTAAAGAATGGGCTCCAATGACAGTATGTAGTATTCTGGTTTATGTGCGTGTTTATCACGTAACTGTGTTTAAAACGTTTGTTTCTTTAGTCTGGTTTTAATGATTGGTAGTAGATACAGTAACAGTGAAACATTCAGAAATAGGATGGAGATGAGAAAACTCTAAGTAAATGTTTTAATGAATTTCTTTATTATTCCGTTGGAAAAATTAAATTAAAAATCTTTGCTAAAACATGAATTATATTTGTTAATACATGAATTGTTTGATAATACTTAACAAACCATACAATACAGCATTGAATGTAGGATATTTAATGAATAATGAATTTGAAAAACAATATGGAAAGAAATGAGCAGCTTAACTTTCACAGAACCTTTCAGCTGGTCAGTAGGTTGAGACTTGAAACCAGGACCTTCTGAATATAAAGCAGGAGTGTTGATGACTGTGAACTCAACTGTCACATTTGTTGTTGCAGATAAAAGTGTTACTTTGTATGATATAAATGTGCATTCATTGGTGACATATTGAATTTTTGTTAAAGTGTAAAACCCTAAGAGCAAATTTTTGCACAGACCAAAGAGACAAAAGAACAATTGTCATGCTCTAGATGAATGGATATTTATTAAGAGAATTTTCCTGTATGTATGAATTTAGTAGTAATAAAGTATTCACTTTTGAATACAGGTTAACTATCACATGGACAAAATTATAAATGTAAAAATGCTAATTAATCCTTTGAAAATGCACATATAACATTTTTGGAAATTACAGCAACAAATTAAAATTGTGTTCAGGACAAAATTAATAGTCCTTACATTCAGGAAATGCATGGTGCAGTTTATTTCAAACTCTTTATCTTTCCATGTTCCTTCTAAAGAAAACCTATGGATTGATATACATATAATTATAATGTTACTTGATTTTCATGAATGTGAGACTTAGTCTCCTACACTGAAGGCTGTAATTGTTACACAAAGATTAAAATGTACCGATTAAAATATCTGGATGTAAGTAACAGAGAAACTAAGACATATAAAGTCACATAATGAACTAAACAAATTTGTACCCTTCTTATAATACTGTTGAGACTTTCTAAGTCAAGGATGATGGAACAGGCAGCATATATGAAAGAAATGCATACAACATTTTGGCTGGAAAGTTTGAAGTGATGATATCACTTTGAAGACCAAAGCATATGTGAGGAGATAATGTTTAAATAGTTCCTATGTTTTCCATAAGTTTTCTTTAAATGAAACTGGAGATAAGGTCCACTGTCTATGTGGAAATTTCAGCTTCCTTGAAAATGGGAATTTCTTGACTTGTTCAGCCACTGGGATTGTTCTCGATAACATTTGGTAATTATGTATAACTTTGAAAGCTCAGTTTCTTATTATAATTTTAGTAAACTTTATGTGCTTGAATAGTTGTTAAAATGGCAGTACAGCAACATTACTTAAATCACTCTTGCATCCCTAGCAAGAATTTGATGATGGCTAAATTTATTCTTCATTGTATTCAGTTTAAGGGACATGCTTTTGTAAATTTTCTTCATGCTAGTAGCATGGGCTATAGTTATCAAAGGCTATTTGTTTCCTTTATGCAACATAACCTCATTTATCCTCACTTTAAATGGGTCTATGTATAACTGTTGTTCTTCAGCTTTGTATTAAAAGTCCAACTCTTCCATCAATGTATTAAAGTTGAAGAACACTCGTAGAGAGTCCCGCATTCCATAAAGTGCCAACAGTTTTTGTTTAATTTTTCTGAGTACGAAATTCTCATGCTGTTATTCAGGAAATCCTATTGTAATATGAATCTAAAAATCTCAACTTGTTGCTTTGTTACATTTAAGTTGCATATGAAATCACTGAATTCATTGTGTCCTATTATGTATTGTTCTTGGGAGTATAGCGTGTGATTGTTGGATTTGAAGATGTTCATGCACCTTCCTTGTCATCCGTTTCTTTGTTGCTGAGATTTGAGTTTTCTTACCATTCATTGGGCGGAACAGGAATATGTCTTACTTGTTTGGCACTGGCTACAGTGCGCATGAGACATCCAATATTTAAGTCGATGTTTACTGTTTCTTGAATATCCCAAAATTTTTAGAAGACAAGTCTTCAAACATGATTTGTTGGTTTACAGCAAATAGTATACTGTTCTTCTTTGTTTGCAGTACCATTATCATGAGATATGTGGTGCCAGGCTTTCATCCTGATTTTTCACATTGCACTGGAAATAAAATGTTGAGACTACGTTGTGGTCTGTTCATACAGGTAGCAAAAATTACCCACATTAGACATCCATAGTTGCATAATTTTTTGCATTTCAAAAGAATGTAATGTTTATTCATGCTCAACATGTAAGTGCTTCCATTTGATTTGCCCCC
Source organism: Zootermopsis nevadensis (assembly GCF_000696155.1). The sequence goes on from NW_019060410.1 coordinate 394,644, forward strand.
ATCCTATTCTGTCACCCTGTCTTCCCTATCATCAAAATGCCAAGTCAGCAGTTCTTCCTCTGTCTGGGACTAGAGTAAGAATCTCTGATGCAAGCTGTATGTATGAAAATTGTCCATAACATTTTTATAAAAATTATATTATGGTAACATACTCTATTTAGATGTGGAATTGGACATCAGAATCAGTTAAAAAATTTATTCCCGTTTCCTGTTACAAAAAATTTGTTGACTCGTTAACCTATTTATAAACATATAATTAATTTGTGATACAGAAGATGGATAGAGCAGCCTTTAATTACTGTGATTATATTGTAATCATATTTAAATATCTCGTGCTGTATAATTAACTTCCTTAGGTTAAGAAATCAGTCGTATTTGACACATATTGATTAGTAAATCTGATCTACTCCCCTGGACTTCCAGGGGCTGAAGAGGAAAGTTGGATGAATCATGCCATAGGGATGCCATGGACCCAGCAGTTGGTGGACAATGGAAGGGAGGCCAAGATCGATGAACATGGAGAGGAAGATAGAAGTGATACAGAGGAAAAAGATAAAATTGAAATTAGTGGAGAGGACATGACATGTCACATTGATCAAACACCTCATAGTTCTGAAAATGTGAATAGTACTGCCTGGACTGATCACTATAATAAAAGCATGGTGGGCGAAGTCCAAGACCAGTTAGTCAAATGCCCTCACTGTGCTCGACATTGCCGTGGGAAACACGTATTAAAGAGTCATATAGAGAATGTACACGTGCAGAAACCTCTTGACCAATGGGAACAGTGTCTCTTCTGCAATAGAAAATGTAAAACAAGGCGGTATCTTACGATGCATATACTTCGTGTTCATCGTATACGGCAAAGAAGAAGATAAAGGCTTGCCATTTATTGACCATATTGATGAAAGAAAATATGTACATTCTTCACTAATAATGAAGAACCTTTTTATAGCTGTAAGACAGTAATTAGTTCAGAGATGTGAAAACATTAACACATTCAGTATTAGATCATGAATATGAGTGGATTTTGTGAATGAGAATAGGAGCAGACTGAGTAGAATGAGGACTGGAAGTACTTCCTTTGCAGAAAGTGAGAAGAAATGTGTTAGCAGGATAGAAATAGAACATAGGCTGAATACTTTGCTCTTCTTGATAAAAATTGTACCTATGTAGAAAATGGTGTTGACGCTGTTAAAATGTAGTGCAAGTGCTAAATGAAATTTGGTCAGCTTTTTCTAATTTAAACTGTTGATAATGAAGTATCATTTTTGGAGTAAGAAATTCTTTATATAAATGTTGATAAAAATGTTGCATTTTCTAGAAATTTGAATCATATTTTTAGATTGAGTTTTGCTTGGAGTTAAAAATTTTTGTTTTAGGCTTACCTATGCACAGTACAATACATTTCAGTGGCAAATAACACATGACCAGAAAGATGTTACAATACAAATATGTACTTGAAAGTTCGTATTCACGTTAATGCCAGACACAGTTGGCCCTTCATTAATGTGACTGCTTTTTAGAAAAGGGTAATATACTGTATATCTACTTTATGTGCATCAAAGTTTATTTTATTGAATTAATATTTGGTGACCGTCCGAGTAGCCTCTTCTTGTTTCTTGGATACCACACATGGTATTTGTGTTCCATCTCTCGTCTTTTCTTCTCATAATGTGATCGGCCCATTGATGTTTTGCTTTGTCCACATGTTCGAGAGCATCCTAGATTTTTGACATATTTCGGACGTCGCTATTGTGCATTTGTTTTTCTCATCGTTTCTTGAGAGTTAGCCCCACGAGTTGTCTATGTTATGCACATCTTAAATGTGAAGTTGGTTTATTAAGTAGGATTTTATGTTCTCACATTGGTGAATATGAAGATGGCCATCTTCTGGGTTGTAGTGTACCACCGTTTCAGAGGTTGGTAAACTTCTACCAGACTACATGGTGCTAAAACCCAGAAGATAGCCATGTTAAAAATGGTTTATGTTATTCAACACGTTATCACACTTTATGTGACAGCGCAGTTCAGTGTTGGCATTGTGTAATATTTATGGATATCAGAACCTGAAATTCAGAAAATGTACTTTGCTTGCGATTGTGTCTTTGTGTTCGTGAAATAAAAAATTGAGTTCTGAGAAAAAGGTTCTTCTTAAGAACCATATCCTATATTACATAGGTGGAAGAAGATCCACCTCTGGGTCCAACTGTCAGTGCTGTAGAGAAAGTTTGAAAAGTTTTACTTTCGTTTGTCCTGGCTTCTTTGTATAGTGCTTGGGCATACAGTCTATTCTTCACACTTAATCTTGGGGGTTAATTGATATTTATAGAATTGAAATAAAGCACTTGGAGTTGTAAATGTTTAATTAATTTAAATTATTACTACTGTGTCAGTTAAATTACAAAAGAATTGTTAACTAGTGTCATGTACTGGTGCCATAAACAATAACTAGCCATTTTTCTATTCAGCTGATATTAGAGAGCCAGTCTCTTAAAATTTTTGTATGTCTGGCTATCATTGATCAAAGTAGTTCCATAATTTGCTTAGTGCATTCAGTAGTGTTTTGGAAAAGTTGACTTTTAGGCTGATAATAGTAATAGATGATTGTAAAGTGTGGGCCTTTGCTGCTCAAAAACCTGGATTGTGGGTTCGAATCTCGTTCAAGGCATGGATGTATGTCTGTCCTGCTTGTCCTGTGTAGGTCAAGGCTTGTTGGAAACTGGTTGTTGACTATTCTTATACCGGGTGCGGCAGAGGAAATGCATGTTTTTCAAATAACAATAACTCTGTTGATTTTCAAGTTAAAAAATTTTAATTACACAAAAAGAAAGGTTTTACAATGCAGTTTTTGTTGAACATTTTTGAATTACTTCCGAAGCATAACGTCTGTCAAGTGACGCCCTTCCTTCTGTACGCACTCTTGCAGCCTCTCCTCGAAATTCTGCATTACTCTTCCCAACATTTCTTCCCTCACAGTAGCGGTTTCCTGGGGAATGGAATCTTTCAGTTCCTGGATGTTACGTTTTGTTTCTGTAGACCTTTGATTTGAGGTAACCCCATAAAAAATAGTCAACATACGGACAGGTCAGGGGAGCGAGGCGGCCAAGGGATATCACCGAAACGGGAGATGAACGGCAATTACGGATTCACCTCTTTTGATAGAATTTTCAATGACAAACACCCGATGCTCGTGGGTCCACGGTGCCATGGCTACTGAAACTGCATCATCTAAGCTATCTACTAGCAAGGGGCGGAAATCCCCTACCCTCCTCCTTGCCGAGTATTAGCCATTTGAAAAACTTGCGTTTCCTCTGCCGCACCCAGTATTACAAACGCTTCAATATGTGCTGTATATATGATACATACGAATGTCGAGATTTCTCATAACGTGTTTATTTTACAGAGAAAGTATTCATAAAACGCAACATCTAGTATCATGCTTTAACAGTTTTACAAAGCATGCATTCTTAATGTTATGTTTATGTAATATAAGTCTATAATCCTGTAATATAGTGCATGTAGCTCTATGATAGCATATTGAACTTGTGTGGTGGTCATTATGCGATTGATTTCCAGTTGCATTTGACTCTCTTATTGTTTTGTGCAGCTGCCATGTTGTTTTACACTGTGCAAACAGTTTTGGCACCATAACAAAAGTTTATATTTTTGAACTCAAATGATATTTTCTGGGTTGCATTGGCAGCTCGTATTTGGAGGTTTGGATATCTTGGGGTTCTGAAACATTTCAATCAGAGTGGGATATGAGGTAGGTTAGCTTCAGGTACTTAATGGTTCAGAGCACAGTCTCTTGATTATAGGGAGAAAGTGGGGAAGCAGTGGAGTTGACTGGCATGATGGGCAGGATTTTTGTGGCTGATAGGGATATTCCTGTTTCATACTGAGTGAATCACACTGAACTGGTCGCAATATATAGAGCACTTTTACTTTGTTGGAATAATCCCATACAAATTGGTATGTAACATTTTAATTGGGTGGTACAGTCTTACAGTTTCATGCATTTATAGTTTGAAAATAACAATTCCATCTGGGTATACGTTGTTTCCCATGTTGGAATCTGTCCCATGAAAAAACTAACAGTAGCGAATTTTTCACTGTTGGCATTTAATTGTGTTGGATATGTCACATTTCTGTAGCATGCTGCTTCTCTTCGCATATTTTTATGCTGATCGTTCCCTACAGCCATAAGCATAGATAAACCTTAGGTGTTTTTTGTGTATCCTGTCAGACGAAGGATTGCAGGTGGTGAACTTCAGAAATTCCCTTTGATTGTAGCTATATGCTATGCAGGTATACAATACTAAACATGCAGCTTTACCCATGCCTTTTAAACCTCCCTCTAGAACAATTGTACATTGTAAACAATCCTTGGTGAGAAAAAATATTTATATATAGGTTCTGGTTAGGCACTTTTGTATCTCGTGGCACACTTGTCTCCCATTAGTCTGTGACTGGATATGTGTAATGCACAGGGCTCAACTCACGGAATTTCTAGTGAGGGTTGGCTGGGTTGTTTTAGTTTCTTACCGTATATCATTTTAGAAAACTTTTGATCAAAGGCACCATTTTTATGTTGATTTAATCTTTAATCATTAGTGTTATTTGTGTTTAGGTTGATTAATATGTCTAGTATGAGAATTTGTACTTACTGTGACCTCAGATGTAGCTTATATTAAAAAATATTTAAAAACCAAGAGTTGTATAAAAAGTGTAAAATTACTTCCTATTTTCATATTGGGGTTTGTAATGGAAAATGATGTACTCAGACACAGATACCTTAAGAAAGTAAATACCAGTAGATATTGTTTTAGAAATAAAATTCAAATAAAGTAACACAAAACCATTAAGAAAATTATTATTTCTTCTTCTTCTTCTTCTTCTTCTTCTTCTTCCGTTTCTTGACCGTTACTTCGGTCTTCCGGTGCCTAATATTAATTATTATTTCTAAATTGAAATAAAAATTAACATGAATTTTTAAGAACAGTAGTATATGAAGAATAATAAACTGAAAGGAGTATTGGAAATTTAGGTCTACATATGAATGTCTTATGTTTAGCAAAGAAAATTATTTTTAAATATGTGCAAAAATAACCACAAAATGTTACACAGATAGAAATTAGCATGACCCCCCCCTTCCCACATCAACATGTTTATCACCATGAGATCATTACATTTTCTAGTAGGAAATTGGAATGAGCTTAACATTTTGAGAGTGTATAATGGAATTAAGAATTTTAAATGATGGAAGAAATCCAGAAGAATAGAAATATTGAATATGATGGAACTGTATAGATGTTATTGTCAGCTTACATTATTTGATTAGATTGTGGTTTTCTGGGTTATTGTGCCATGTGGTCTTTATAGGCAAGCCACTTCAACTCACAAGACCACAACCTAAATTCACACCCCTGTGAAAATCTGTAATCCTTCCTATGTATGTATGTATAGTTTTGCTATTGAGAGCACTATATGCTTTTAATTATTTATACACATAAAAACAAATACTTTTTTATTTTGACATTGTTAACATTTAAAGTGTAGCAAATGAGAATATTTTGGTATATCTGTCGGGACCTGCTGTTTCACCAAGCTAACAATCTACATCTTCACAAATAGAACAGAACTTTTCACATGCAGCTCTAAATTGTTTTAATACAGATTATTCTCACTAAAAAGAAAGTGGTGTATGAAAGATATTTCATGTAAGGCCGTTATATAAACAAAAGTATGTTTTTGAAGGTGAATTGGTTATTTTGCCCCCTTGCATTAACATACATATGTACAGGGAGAATGCTTACTTTGCCATGGCACCAACTTATTGCTATGTAGGAACGCTGTGTTGTTTGCCACCTCTCTAGTCGGCCAGCTGCAACAATGGTGAGATTGCAGAAACATCATAGAATGAAATTTACTAACCTCTCTGGCATGAGATGCAGAAAATGTTCACCATTGGCTCAGATACATTCCCCACAAATTCTTTGTTTGTTTGTTGGATGTACAGAATGCCTCTAGAAGAATAATTTCTGAGTTCTTCCATGTATGGATTGGTTAATTAATTAGACTTAGTTTTTAATGTCTCCACCAGTTACAGAAAATACTATATGTGGCTTCTGAATCACATGCCAGCAAATTTTGCACAGCTTTAGCTTTGTAAGGCCATATTTTCATTAATTTTGTAGCATTTCTCGATACTCTTGTTTCCTGTGCAAGGCAGTTGAAAGTTGTGAGGCAAATGTTTGAGGTGAGCTCAGACTTCATCCAAAAACTCAGATTTGAATGTTTCCACTTGCTCCTGTTACTTTTGGAGCTGAGTAGAAAAAGTGGCAACCAGCGCAGTGATTGAACATAGTTGGAAGGCAGTGCTATCATGTAGCAGGCAGATATTCTCTCTGCATAACATGAACATAATAAACCACTTTTATTTTACGTTCTTTCCAAATAACTCATGATGCTTCTCTGCATCTTTAGTGTTATTTACAGGCATGTCGTATTTGTGGTGATTTTGCTTTGAAAACAGTTCAATAAGTTTTACAATAAATTTGTTCCAAAATGGAGAGTTATGGGTTATTGTTTTCTGCAGTTAATATTTCTGCCCTCTTTTACCAAACAATTGAGAGTTTGTTATAATGTTGAAGGTATGAGGACCAGTGATATAATTACTATTATATGTAGTTTTCCTTGTATGTGATTTGTCTGGAATGAGATTGAATAAAACTTGACAAGAATAACAAGCAAGATTCATTATATCAGCAGAAATAGTGACATAAGTAACAACAAAAGCTATTGTGGGGATAGTATTTAATCTTTTTGGACTTAGTAATAATGAATAAAGTGGATGTTCGAACTGATACACGTGGCCTGGACTTCCAGGGCCTGTGTCAGAAGATGGTGGTTCCCCTTTGGATGATCGTCATCAGCAACAAAAGCCGACGTGTCCTGAATGTGGGCGTATGTACAGCACAAGTAGCAACCTCAAGCAACACATTGCCAATGTACATGCAAAAAATGACTACTGGGAACCATGCCATGTTTGTGGGAAAATGTTTAAAACCAGACAGTATTTACGTACACATCTACTTCAAACTCACGGTATCCGCCAGAGAGGACTGAAGAACTATGGTGGCATGGTAACACCAAGTGGAAATCAGACATGAAAATTTTGAGAGAAGATCAAACTCATGTGCAACAGGCCATGAATAAAATTGACTGATACACATGACAAGGAACAAGAATTCTGGATGGTGTGATACATTGCGCTCTGAAGTGTGGATATATGATCATTATTAAATAAGACCAGAAGTAAATGGGTTCTAAACAGCCATATGGAAGATTAAATGATTTTCCTGTAGCATAAATGTTTAGGTTCATCATTCATCAAATAGTTAGGAAAACATGGTGATTTAATACTAACTTGAAAGCAAGTTTTGAAATATGAGTAACAGGTTTCACATCTGACAAGTTTATATTATCTTGATTTTTGTGGCAGTGCATTCAGTGATTTAAAAAATATGAGTTTCTGAAGATATTGATATATTTTTGTACCTAAAAAACATACTGCCCAACATGTACTTCTTCTTTTCAAATCAAATCATACATTGTTTTTTTTATAAAAACCCATAGTTTTTGCAGTCAGGTTATAATATACATTTGGAAAAAAATTAATTTATTAATACTTGACTGGGAATAAATTCATCTTAATACTTTTCTATTTCTTTTTGAAGAGCAGTAGGGGGCGGAAAAGATATCATGATTTTTCCAATGCATGACTTTATATGATGTAGTTAGAGATCTGGTATTGCATTGGAACCAAGCTTACCTTTGGCATTGCATTTTTGAGTGTGAATTATAGGGTTTAACTTGTTATTGATATGCCGCTCCCTGTCGTTGCAGGGGCGGCTGTAGTAGGCTCCTCCCCCTCGTCTGTCCGCCCCCCGTGCCCGTTCTGTGGACGGGTTTACAGCTCACCCAGTAACCTGCGTCAGCATGTCATCAACGTTCATGTTCAGACATCCGAGGACCAATGGCATCGCTGTGATGTTTGTGGCAAGAAATGCAAGACTAAACATTACCTCATCAATCATAAACTGCAGGCACATGGCATCCGGCAGAGACAGGCTACTGGACCTTAACTTACTTGGATTCAGTGAACCTCAATAAATCTATGCTGGAATGAATCATGAATAGTCTGGCAGTGCATGAAGATTCTTCTGTAAAGTGTTGGCAGTATGGTGGTGTACTTCCAAAATGAGACATATATTGTGCCATGATTATAAATTCTATTTATAGTGTGAATGAAGTTTGTTGAGAACGTTTAAACTGAATTTTATTTATATTGATGACTAGTCTTTGAAATTTAAATTAGAAACTGAAGTGCATGCTGTTTATATGAACTATAGTAACATTTAATAGTTTGAAGTGTGCAGTTTAGTATAGTGTATGTGACAAAGACAAAGTGTGGATGGTTTGTATTCTGCTGTCATCCACATAATTAGTTACAGTTACATTTTTGTACAACAGTCATTAACGTGAGTAATTCTAAAGCAGTAATATCCTTTCATTCATTTTTGGTATACAGTCATAAGCTGGGTCATGGGCAATAAAAGTCTGGACCCAGTAAGGAAAATGATTCTAAAAGTGCTTGGATAGTTACCTCAGGTTAAGGTTTTAAAAATATTTAATTTTTAGTGCTTTTTCTTCTCAAGTGATTTGAGAATCTGGAATAATAGTGAGGCAGACAGGGCTTCCTTGGCACTATTTTTTTAGGTTCTTTATCCGTGGACAGTAAGCAATATAAAACTTTGGAATGTTGATAGTTTGTAGCATGTGCATGTATGTGTGCACATGAGTTTTGCTTTTGTAAGAATTTAGGTAGTGTTTTAAACTTAAAATAGAAATATTGTGCCATTAGTATTGGTTACTTTTAGAAGGAACTTTACAAAGTATTGAAAATAGTATAGCATTGCTTGGTAGAAAATAATAGTAACATTATTGCTACAAGCATTGCACATCTACTTGAAAAAGAATTGTGATATATTATTATCCTCTTTTGCTTTTATTATTACTTTCTTGTGCTGTGAATACATTAAAATATAGTGCATGATCTAAAAAGCTGTTTATTCCTGAAATGATTGCAGTCTCTTAAGTATTAGTTACCAGTTGCATTCTTGGTTGGTTTAATTTGAATTTGATTTAAAGACAGAGTTGTGATATTTTAAGTTGATGGTATTGAATTTGCCTTGTGTTTATTCAGGTTTTATTAAATTTTAGTAATTGGGGTTGCCAGGTTTTTATTTAAAAATGTGGCTGACAATTTTTTCTGAGCGATTACCGCTAGTATACCTGCCCCTACATTTGGGTATCACTAAAATAGAAGGATACTTGTGAGATTTGAGTATTCCACGGTGATGATTAAATTAAATCCGTGGTGTAACAGCTCCAGAGAGCCAAAGCCGACTACCTTGACTGCTGGCCTCACGTTCACATGCCTAAGCAGAGGTGAATGATCATCCAATCAGATATAGGATGATGTGTGGTCAGCACGACGAACCCCCAGCCATTGCTAGCTTTCCTGACCGGATTACGCTACCCATTGTAGCTCCCCAATTTTCTCAGGATGCTGGGTTGGCACTGGTCCCATACACCGGTCGAAAGCTCAAGAGAAAATTTCTTCTCCCCCGAGACTTGAACCAGCGCACATTCTGTATCGCTGGTCCGAAGCATGATGCCTCAGACCGCGCGGCTATGGCGCGGGACCCACAGTGATGATGTTCTTTTGTATTTTGGCACCATATTGACTATGCAGTAGATAACATTTTGGAGAAATGTACTGTCTCCTTCTTCAGCTAAAACCCAGAAGAACATCATCATTAGGATAGTTATTTCTCGTGCTGAGGTTAGTGGTGGAACAAAACAATCTCAAGGTTGATACAGTGGTGTATGAAGGCTGGATGTGGTGTTATCGGGATGTATGTACTGCTATTGATGAGCAACACATTACAACAAAGAAATTGGGTAATTCACTAGGTTTGTTATTGAAATATGCCATGAAACTTGATACTCTTCCTTGCCTGATCATAAATTCTTAGAGCCACACACTTCACCATAGGATACACACATGTATAATTAAAGTCTTTCAGAAATAGAGATGTATGTTGTAACTAGTTGACTCACTGTAGCCAAAATTATCTCAAATTAATGTAATCGGTATTCTAAACTATCTAACTCAAGTCACTACATTTATAAAATATCTCAGATTTTTTTTATAAAAAAATTTCCTCCTAATTGTACTGGCCCTTGGAGACAGGTCTGTTCTCTTTAATAACTGGTAAATGAGTGTTTTAGAGAGTTTTGAACTTGGTAGACCACAGTTTTCAAACCTCCTTCTCAGTTTCTAGTTGTATATGAAATCCCTCAAACATGATGGATTTCATCAGGCTTTTGTAATTAAGAGGCTTTACTCCTCAGAACACATCTGATTGGCTGGTGTCTTCATATTTGTACTTTGGTCAGTGGGAAACAATGATATGTCTGATTTGAAGTTTTTGCAGCGGTGAGTATGAAGATTTCTGTCTTCTGGGTTGTTGCGCTGTGCAGTATGGTCGATGTTTACCATCGTTTCAGAGGTCATACTGCCTCCATTGGTAAACATCTACCATACTACACAGTGCAACAATCCAGAAGACAGAAATCTTCAATTGATGACATGCACTTGCCCAATAAGCCCATTCTTGCTCCAACCAACATGTAGCTAAACTACTAAAGGGCTGAAACGAATGGCATGCCACAACCCATGTATGCCGTGGCTTGATTTTATTTCCTTGGTGTATTTCACCCAAGTTTGAAACAGTAATGTGATAGTTTTAGTTCTCACAAACTGAAGTGTCAAGTAAAACTGTTTTGAAGCCAATAACTGTTAAATTATGGATGCTTGAAACCTACAGCTGCTTTTTCATTTGAATTATTTCCCAGCTAATGAATAAATGAAAATCAAAATAGGTAAATAATATAATAATTTTGTGAAATTTGAATTAGTGTATAGCTGAGCTCAGACTCAAACCATGTGCTCTGAATTGCTTGGGCTCTGAGCTGCTTTGCAGGTTAAGGAATCCAAAGATACAATGATGCTAAGATCAGAGCCAACTACTTCATCCATTTCACATTCTCATATATTTTTTCTGTCTTCCAATTTCCTTCTGTCCTCCAAGCAGAGGGCTGTTTTCCAAGAGTTTCCCCTCCAAACTTAAGTAGTATGTCGTGTATATGACAGACTTTCTCAAGACAGCAGGACAAGATGTAGTAAGTGAAAATTGTGTGTGTACAGGACATGTAATGTAGGTTCTGTGAGGAAAGAAAGCATGTTATCAGAGAAATTACTCGGACAGAGATGGCACATTACGAGAACAGGATATAGTTTATTTACACTGTGAATTTCTCAGTGATACTGATGTCGGGAACTAACGCATGATACAATTATTGCAGTTATTCATCCCCTGTATCTAGGAAAGTAAATAACATGTTTGTGTTGCGGCAAATTTTGTTGTAGACGTAGCATCATCTTGCATTTGTTTAATCAGCTGTATTGAGGTCTGTTCTCCATTGCCCTTCTAAGAGAACAATTGAAAATAACTGTGCTCCCACCATTTATTAGTGTAGCCTTTTGTACGAGTATTTTGCTAGTGACCAAAGCACGTAGTATCATACTATTATTGTTACACATAGGGAACACAAAGTCATTTACAACTTTCAGTAACTGTAACTAAACTTTCATCAATTCTAATTATAAGAAATGTATTTATTAGATAGATATGATGTTCAAATTGTCTTTTTTAGTTATAGTACCACATGCCACCACCACTAGTGTTCTGGTAGTACAAATAAAAGAAAAATGGTGACTTTACTGTTGCTGAGTGAGTGCAGTGCATTTTCTGGTTTCAAGAAGCAAAGTCTACCACACAAGTTCAGAAAACATTTTTTACACATCATGGCAAAGATGTCAGATGCCTAGCATGGTCATTTTGTTGAGCTTGCATGTTGTATTATGTGTTAGTCACACAAAGAAAAGTGGTAGGTCAATTGTATGTGAATAAACAGTGGGTCATGTGAAGATGTGCATCTCTCAAAGTCCTAATAGGGCAGTGGACCTCCATGTCTTCTTTCATCTTGCACAAACTTCGTAAAACCCAAATCAGTCTTGGATGATTTAATGAGCAGAACCGTGACTGATGCACAGGTGATAACGCCACTTCATCGATAGTTACCCGTCAATTACGGACTCCTTCAGTGTTTTCCTCTGTAATTGATGTGAATTAATAAAACCTTTTGTTTTTTGTGATAAGTTTGGGGACCGCATTTCTGAATAGTCAGTCCATTTAATAGTAGTTGCAGTTTTCTGTTGTTGGGTTTCACTTAGAAGAAATTAACCTTTCGTATTTGAGGTGGAGGGAATAAAAGATGCTCTAAAAGAGTGTAATAACAAGATTGGGAAGGTTTGTTTTTGGAGAACACCGTGATTACAAAGGTGTACTTCACACCACATCATAGGTGTTGATGTCAGCAGGGTGAACAAGGGAATAAATTCACAAATGGCATCAGTGGTATTAATGTTACAGCTGTGACAATATGGAATGCTGTGCTCCAACAGTGACATTTGACCATGTGATTGTCTAGTTTGTAGGAAAAATGCTAGACTGACGGACAGACAGACAGACAAGCTGACATGGTCAGAGCCTATAAGGTGTTCTTTTTTTATGTTACAGCATGAACATCTAAAAAATAAAGAATTTAAATATACACTATGCTTTCAGTGCAGCAGAATATAAATTGTCTAAAAATATTGAGTTGTATTCACTTGTTGATATCAGTTGAAGATCTTTTTTAAGTGCCAGTATGATTAAATGTAAGGGCTGTTAATTTTTTAAAACAATTTTCAATCTTTGCTTCATGCAAGGCTGTTGTTGGCAGCTGAAATCAGAAGTAAAAGGGTCAGCGTCACTGCACTTGTAATGTGATCGGATGTGTGTTTTGATTTGCAGAGTTCCTTATTAAGAGAATCATGTACACTAGTTAGTGAATATTCATATTTATATTGATGCTCTATTCTACTTTGAAATTTGCATAATAAATATATAGATTTAAAAACTTTGGGAATTTTTATTGAAACATTTGAATGCTGAATGTATGATGCAAATTGTGGGCTCAAGAATGGTTTCATTTTAGCACATCTTAAATGTTCATTAGGTTTTCTTCGGAAGGTATGAAATCATCCAAACGACAGTTTTTCTTCTTTTTTCAGTGTGGGACAATACAAAATTCTATTTGCATTTTGAAACATGTGTCCATTCATGAATTTCAAACTGCAAATTCAAATACAACATAAATATTACAGTATACTTTCTATAACATTGTCTATTCTTAGCTTTCATAGTGGTTTCCTCCCCATTTCATTTCTGATGGTGATGATTCTAATTGGAACCATTCTTGCTGGCCTGCATTGCAGGGGCAGGTGCGGGAACAGGCTCGGGTGACGGTTTGTCGGGGCCGGGTAGGAGTTTCGAGTGTCCGCTGTGTGATGCAGTGGTAATCGAGCTACCAGCGATGCGTGCACACCTAGAAGAGCATTATCCCCGCGACTCCCCCACATGCCCCGTTTCTACTTGCGCCAAGGCCTTCTCACATCCGAATTCTGTTCGCAACCACATGCGCATGAAGCATACACAGCAATGGGACAAGATGAAGACCCTGAAATGGTCGTACATGTGAGCACTGAGAGACATGGTACCCTACGTTTTATTCTGGTCACAGTTATAACATAATTTTTTAACAACTGAACAGGGACTTGGGTGGTTAATTACAGTCATTTCTCCATTTATATTGTAGATGAATTCCTAAAAAAATCATGAAAACAGATATTTTTCCATGATGATTGAACTCTGAGTTGACAACAGTTCTATACATTTATTTATATAAAAGGTTTATGTAGTTTTATCTGATGTTGGCATCTTAAGAGATATTGTCTCCCTCACTGTTAGTGCCATGCTGTTGTCTGCCATGTTACCTGTTACCGACTGAAACTGAATTAATATTAGAATTCAGATGATGTATGTGAAGAATAGATCATATTATTTTGCAGAAGACGTGTATAAATGGAGAAATTACTGTTAGTTAATAAGACGATTGTAGTAAAAGCCATGCAAGAAACACTACAGTGCTCTTTCTTAATAATGGCTAATATTACTGTGTGAGGAGCAGTATATAACCTTCTTTATGGCGTTATTTGACATTGAAAAAAGACAATGCCTCCTTAAAGAAGGAAAGAATGGAGTTGTGTATGAAACAGTGTCACACAACTTGCATTTAACAAGAATCCATGACAACAAAACAACATATTTTATACTACAGCTTGCAGATTTTCAGTTTCATAGTTACATATTGAAGTGATTATGAAAGTGGTCGTATGCCATCTAATTATTTAATACATAAACGTAGTATGCAAACAAACATTTTTAATATATGTACTCGAAACCATTTGGTTGTGCAGTCCATTGTAGACTTTACATTGCACCAGTTTTGTAGGAAGAGAAGACTTTGATTTGTATAATGGATACTGAAATGATAAAAATGTAATTAGGTATTTGTGTGATCACATTGTAACCAACTTATGAAAGTTGTCATTTAGATCACTGTGATTAGGATTGTGAAACAGATGGATCCTTCATCATTACCTTTAATTTGGAACTAGTGAAATTTGTACATTTAATTTGTGAATTTTTACTGGTTGTTGAAGGTGATGCTCACTCGATCATCCTTATCAATCCAGAATACAAAGACATTTCATATTGTTGCATGGACTTGTTTTGTTTCAAACTTCAGTGTCTTCCTACAGACTTTTTTTATATAAAATTGAGAATAATTATTTTACCATTTATTGAAATTTGTCCATATAAAATGAGTGGATTGTAGGGAACTTTGGTAAGAAAAAGTCCCAATTCCATATAAAAGAAACATGTATCAGTTTCCTTCATTTTAGTCTTGATACTTCTGATAAAATGATTCTATATACTATCTGGACTTTATTCATTGAAGTTTTATTAAACTGTTTTATTGTATACAACACATTATATAGAATTGTAGAGTTACGTGGGACATCTTGGTGCTGTATGACGAAAAGTAGTACTTGCATATTTCTACATTTACTGTAGGTGACAAATTATTGACTGTTATGTATCTCACTGGAACAGTACATTTTCTGCAGATTTATTTGATTTGTGACAAGAATTCAGTCTTCTGGGTTGTTGCGCCTTGTAGTCTGGTCGATGTTCACCAACGTTTCAGAGGTCATACTGCCTCCGTCAGGGCGATTGGTTGGTTCGTAAACATTGACCAGACTACTCAGCGCAACAACCCAGGAGACTGAAATCTTCACACTCACCACTGTGAAAACCTCAAATCTTACAAGAATTCTCACATTTACTACTTATTATTTCACTGTATCTTGTATTTACCTGAAGTGGCATCTTCTGAAACACCTTAACTGCAGTCATACTGTATGTCAGATCTGCACAAATCGCTTATAAATTCAGGAATCTTCTCCAAAACTAGTTACCAAAGTAGAGAACAAAATACTTTGGTTGAGAAAGTTGCTCATTTTTATTGACACAAGGACAATTTAAACATACTAATCTGAATATGTATTATATAGACAAGAAATTAAAACTTGTGTTTTTTTATTGCTAGTGTCTGAATTGTCAGTTGTCAGCATTAATATTTCTTTCTGTGCAGTTATCATCAAATGAAAGAAACTAAGTTTCTTTGCGTCATCTGGTATATCAGAAATGTTAATGGTATTTTTTTAATTGTGATAAAGATTATGAAATACACATTGTTTTCACAGATAAGATAAAAGATTTGTTTCCATAGTTACTCCCACAGGTCCAGTACTGTTTATCAGAAAGTCTTTTGTAGCCATACATGTCTTGTTTTAGCACTGGAATGAATACCAATGCCCTTGAAGGGTCAGATATTTTCTAGTAGTGATGGCCCATCCATACTATTGGGCAGTAAGTGTTTCTTTTCGTATTTTGTAATTTGTCCCACTTATTGCTGTGTATTTCATGGTTGAGTAAATAACCCATAATTATCTCACTTTTTGTTAGAAATGCATACACACACACACACACACACACACACACACAAATCAGTGGATGAAATCAGACTCTCAGTTCAGATTCAGACTCAAACATGTGTTAATGTATCTGGCAGTGCACGATTTCCATCGTAAGAAATGCGCAGTCAAACAGTTTATGTTCCAGGAGACTATTGTAATTTGTGCAGATGAGGTATGAAAGACATCACCTTACCGCATGCAAGAACTGTACCTGCTGTGTGACAGATTATAACAACTCCTATCTAAAGGGTACCGGGGGTCCTTTCCTGGGGGTAAAGCACAGCTTGGGCATGATGCTGACCGCCCATCTAGTGCCGAGGTTAAGAATCAGTAGGAGCTATAATTGTTTATTAACTTCTAGCCTCTAACTATGAGAAATTTACTTTTGTAAAATGCGTTTGAATGGCAAGTTTTACAACATGGTGATGACATTCTGGTAATGTAAAACATTAACTACAATATTTGAAGTTTTCATCTTCCTATAATGTTCACAGCATTGCACTAGAAGTTTTATTTTCACACTGATGTGGTTTTTCGTACTTAAGTTGAATGCCTTAATAGTGCATAGATCCTACATAGTGGTGTATTCCTTCACTATATATATTACCACATACTTTTAAAGTAGTTCTCTTTCTTTTTCTATACATACGTTGAGAAATGATTAAAAAAAGATAGTGTGTGACTGTTTTGTGACGATGCCACGCATTATTTTGTAAATGAAGACAGGAAGATACAAATAGGCATAATAGTTATATTAATTTTAAGAAGGGAGTACAGATGTACTATTTTAAAATGCAACCCAAGAAGTCATGTACTGTGGAACAAAAATTAAATCAGAAGCAGGTGCACTGCTGTGTAATATAACCTCACAACTTTCCCCGTGTCACTCAAGTCAAGGCTACCATTTGCACAGAAGCCGTGTAAACATGAGCAGAACATATGTTCATTCTTGCATTCCATCCAGATCATTTGCTGCTCTTTGTGAATTATTTAGAAAATCATATCCTTAGTCAAAAGTACCAAAAGAGACAACAGTACATTGACCAGTAGTAACATTTTGGGACAGAGGAAGTGTTTGTGTATCTTTGAGAAGGTGGTGGACATCTGCTGTTAAGATGTGTAAGTTTTTTCTAATAAATAAAAACTAAAATTAGCTCATCTTGTAATATTGATATTACCCAAGCTTAAAATGCTGCTGTAGTTAGAGTTGTGTTTTAAATGGAACATTCTGTATTCTGTTTATATGACTGGCAAAATGATGACTTAAGTTTCAGTTTTCCTTGTCCTCAAATTAGCTGATTCCATCCTACCAACATTAAAGTCCAGTTCACAAAAAGATTTGTTAGAAAATTAAAAATTTGTGTAAATTAAAATGTGAAATGGTGGAGTAAAAATGTGCTGAAACTGTAAGAACTGGATTTTAGATATTCTTCTTCATCTTTTCCACCATTTTGATAGTTCTATGTGGGGGGAGGGAAAAAGAAAACTAACTGAAGCATCACCCATTTATATTAATGAGCTGGAGAACTGTGTACATGGTTTCAATTCTGTCTGGTCTTGGGGTGCTACCAGTACAGCATTTTTAGGAAAACAATAAATTGAAGTGAATTCTGTTCGTGACTTCAAATACGTTTTTGGTTTTAGTATGAATATCCCTGTCTAATAATTTGTAGTCAGATTTTATTATAGTATTACAGACACAAAGATAGAAGAGGAAATAGGCCACAAATTTTTGTGAGCATATAAGAACAACTTCCTTCTTAAGCATGTTGAATTATTTATTAACCCTGTATGATGATTTATAATGGCTGCAGTAAATAAACAAGTGGAAATGTTAAAACATTAGACAATTTTACTGCATGTTTTATTAGTTGGTTTTTGTGGACAGTTACTGGGGAAGGAAATGGCAGGTAAGAGATTTATTTGTTTTTCTTGTGGAAGTTCAGTGTATATGTTTCATTATAGTCACTTTGCCACCAAGCAGTAAAAGTTTACTTACTAATGTTACGTTGCATTTCTTAGTTCCATATTATTTACATATAGAAATTGTGATTTGTATGTCTGACCCTTATTTCCACTTCATTGGTACATTAAGTTTTCTTATTCTAGAAAGTAAGAACTAATAAATATTATGAAATAATGCAACTGAAAACATACTATGTCAACAAATTATTACTTTCATTCTGCAATATGGAAGTACAGGAGTAAGAACTTTAAATATGTGTATTGTATATATTGTTTGAAAGGAATGTTTCATGATCATGACTAAACTTCTAAGTTGAAACAGCAGTGATAAATTATTTCAAAATGATTCTGATGAAGGTGTTATCACAATTACAATAGCTATATTTTGTTGGATTTAATCCATCTTTATGGTTTTCCAGGATGATGTTATGAAAATTAATTGTAATACTGTCAATCTGCTAAGGTCTGGAATACTAAGCTCAGTCATTCTGAGTAAAGAAGTGTGTTGTATGCTGATTTACAAGTGTGCAAAACTGCATATGTTGTTCACATAGCTGTTGAGGTGGAAAATGTTTTATCTTTTAATTAAGTTTGATCAGTGCTATTGGTTCATATTTAAGCGACTCAGTAGTGTTATATAGGTTGAATGTTCCCACATTGAAAACATTTTCACATAAGAAATGTCTCCATAAATTTATGTTTTGATATCCTCTGCAATATTGTATCGTGAGTATTTATGACAACCAGTCATTTGAAATTATATTTATTTTTTATTGCCTTGTATAATTGTGCATGAACAATTGGCATGAAGACTTCATAGATTCAGAATTTCCTAGTGATGTTTTAGTTTGTTAACTGTAAAAAATTTGCATTTATAATAAGAAAATTTTTGTGGATTTGCAGTGACTGTAGAGTATGTATGATTGTTTCAGTATCTCGACGTGGGCTGGATGTGATGCGGGTTCGTGCCACCGATCCTCGTCCTTGTCCTAAGTGTGGAAAGATTTACCGTTCGGCACACACCCTGCGCACACATTTGGAGGATAAGCATACTGTGTGCCCAGGGTATCGCTGTGTTCTGTGTGGTACAGTGGCAAAGTCTCGCAACTCGCTTCATTCTCACATGAGCCGACAGCATCGTGGCATCAGCACAAAAGATCTGCCAGTTTTACCGATGCCATCACCATTTGACCCAGATCTGGCATCTCGGCTTCTGGCAAAGGCAGGTGTCAAAGTTTCAGCCGCCGAATTGCGCGCTCGAGCATCGCCTACAGGCCCTCGCCGTCCTGATGTGCGCCTAGAGGTGAAGTCAAACCACATAGGTGCACCATCAGAAGCCGGAAGCAGCCTGTATGGTGGTGATGATCCTGAGGACCTCACAGTTGCCAACTCAAGGTTTGGTCCCTTATCTCCACCACCACCCACCGTCCACAATTCTGCTGCTGTCATCACCAAGGTAGGTTCCAAACATCACCACGGAATCCCAGTTACCTCTGCTGGCAAGTCCATAGACTCAATTGCACACAATCTGGTGGTTGGTGGTGGCAGCAGAATGGGAGAATCGAACCGTGTACCACCTCCTCCTCCTCCTCCACCTCTGCCTGCACCAACAGGATCCTGTATGGGCAGTGCCATCCTGGACACGTACCTTCAGTTTATAGCAGAAAACTCCAGCAACAGCTTAGGGCTCGGTTTGAGCAGCAAGCATGCAGCAGTTGCAGCAGTGGCAGCAGCAATGAATGAGGGAGACAACAGTAAGTTGGGAGAGAGGGAGGAAAATGAGATTGGAGAGGTTGAGGATAGAGGTGCAGATGAGGAAATAGAGGAACTGGAATCCTCAGCAGGAGAAGAGGAGGATGAATACAGTGAGGAGGAACAGGAAGTCATCAAAGCAGAGTGAAAATATCGCCCTTCGGCCAAGCCGCACATGAATTCCATCCAACTACCTCACATTGGAATAGTAGCCCATACTGATGATGGTTCCATTCCAAGAAAGGAGGGAACCCTTAGCCAAGCAATTCATGCCAAAAGGAAATGAACACAGGACAAGAATATTTGTGTAAGCAAATTTACTTCCTGTATTATTCCTAGTTTCTTTTATTTATTTTTTTTAACAGTACAGCCTCATTTATGGGAATGTTGAGTAATGTAGGAGAAAAACAAATGTAACATATATGACTGAATGAAATTCCATCCTTCTACCTCAAATCAGTTATGTTGAAATATCAGAAGGGGTTTCCTCCCATTCATTTAATAAGTGAATTTTAAAAAGAGAATATGTAAAACAGTCTCCATCCAGTAATTCCCCACATAGTGGAATCACAGTTAAAAGAAATCAGGGGTATGTATACGGTTAAAAAATTGGCTTCGCGTGTTAGGTACTGTATATATATGTGGTGCTTCAACTCTCCTTGAGGTTGCAAAAGCAGGAAATTTTATTGTTTGTATTAGGAGGGAGCTATCAAAAGATGCGTCATTTCATCTGATAATAAAGTAAAGGAATTTTAAATTTGTTATTTGCAAAAAGAAATGACAGTTGAATGAGGTTGAAGTAATAGAACTATGTATCTAAGCCAGATGACTGTTCATTTAAAAACCATTGACATATTTTCCAGTGTTCTTGGAAGTTTTGTGTGAAATTTACTAAAATAATGTTATGTAAATAAATTTTACAAAATCACATTACTGGTATGAGGTATTGTGGACTAGGATAGTAAGAGTAATAATTGTGTAGACATCATAGATGTTCTGAATCCACTGTGCATCAGATAGAATGATGAAGATTACACTTTTTATTTCTTACTTGCTGCAGTTATATTGCTTCCAAGGACACTGATTAAGACAGTGAAAAATAAGAGTGGATGTGATTATTTGTACTGGTGATTATTGTATGATAATGGAGTTAACTAAAATTTTGCATGACACATGGTGACATTACCCTGCAGAGGTTCCTAACAGATAAACATTTAATATACATGATTACTTAATGTTGAGGGTTCCTGCTCGCAAATGTGACTGTGTAGCACAATAAAGGCAACAGTCCTCTGCAGAAAAAGAGAGAGATGGACTATAATATTGCAGAATCGTTCCTAAATCAAAGTCCAGTCAGGATTTTAGCTCACATTTTCTTTTAAACTAGCTAGTCCTGATATGCTAGCATAGTTTGAGTGACTAAACTCTCATCCTGTTTCATTCATTTATGAATAAACAATAGATGTGCTTCAGAAGGTAGATACATTATGGGCAGGATAGTAGAATATTTTTCATAAACATTATTACTAAAGGATTTTTGTGATAGGCAAGTAACTTTAGTTTATTGCTAATGCAGTAGGATGGATGCATATTGCTTTACATACGTTTATGTATCGTATTTGAGGAAACACTCTTGGCTTTAGTACAATACTACTCTGTCAGAGTAGAAAATGGAATATGGGTCTGTAATGATGAACTAGATTATCAGCAACCCAGTGCTGTGCAATGTGGACTGATTTGTTGCATACCTATCGAGGCATGAAAATGTGGCTTCCAAGAAAGCTTATAGCAGTCTGTTAATACCTCTTACAAGTGGAATTTTTAACTTACCTCATTTTGCTTGTCAGACCTTAAAAGATGATGAAGATGCAGTATATAAATACATAGTCTTGGGAGTTTTAATTTTGTCTAAAAGTTTTATAAAGTACAAAGTCTCTGGGAATAAATACAGGTGCTGTTCATTTTAGGTATTCTCTCACAGGAGTATCTGAGCATGGCACGCCACCATCTTACCTCATAGTTCACACAATACCTCAGTGCAGTATATAATTATTCACGCAAATCTACCATTGTTGGGGGTTTGCCTTACACTCCTCAGGAACACGCGCATAACTGAGTAAACTAAGGCATTTGGACACACAGTCATATCATCCATTTTGTGCCATTGTATTATTTTTATTTTTTACGAGAATCATTATATGTCACAACAGAGCATTGGAGAACACTTCTGGTATGAGATATAGTCATACTCCAGTCTTTGTGTCATCAGGATTGAACTTCAAAAGTGATAATAGAATGATGTATAAGCAGGCATACTGCAGTAACTTTGATATGTTTGTTTATTGATATATTTTAATTCAGTGTAAGAGTTTTGGAGATAACATACAATAATATATACTTGTGGATCATGGTATTCTGGATTGTGACAGATGGAGGTCATATATTCCTTCATAATGTTGGTATCACCAACAAGACTACTTGGCAGCATCACAACCCAGAAGACGGTGACCCACATATTCATCGCTGTCAAGAACTTGAAATCTCGTGTAATATTTAGTTGATGTGAGAAGTTTCTTGACAAGTTCTGTGACTAGAGATTAAGTAGTATGGTATTAGTTGGCACATCATGCACATAAAAGCTGCATACACACATATATGTACATAATTATATGCCCTCACATACATGAATTGTGAAGTTCATGTAATTAATTATCTTCCAGTTGGTATTATAATAGGTCTGTTACATAACTTCCATAATACTACTTTTCAGTAGATCTTCCATTGTTGTATACAACTAAACATAATTACTCAATGTTTTCAGGTATTTTTTTATTGTTTTCATGATTTCTGTTTTTGACGCAGAAGTTCACTTCCTGTAGTACTTATTTTTATACCTCGCTTAATATTAACATGGTTTAAGGGCTGTTATGTGACTTCTCCTTCCGTTATCATTCAGTCCTGATGGTCTGTTCACATCAAGCTCTGGGACAATCAACCCCCCAACTTTGAAGTTCAACATAACAGATAGTTTTAATGCAGATAATTGTTATGTATGAAGTTAAATGCTGAAAAATGACTCCCTTGTATGATTAATGTATAGATCGGTGTGAACAGTCTTGTATTATTATTATTATTATTATTATTATTATTATTATACCACTATTGTTATTATGGTTACTAGTATTATAACTACAGCTGTCATCACCACCACTGTCATCATTATCATTATTTAGACAGAATGTAGATGCAGATGGATTTTGAAACAAGTTTACCCTGAAAATTTTATTGTTAACCCTGTCTTTTATTATTGTTTCTGAATTGTTGTTTTGGTCTGTTCTGATGCTGATATTTTTATCTGATTTTGAAAAGTATTATATCAGCTTGGAATCCAGTGAAAGAAAATGTTGAAACAAAGTCTTGTGTAATGCTGTTTGGGGAAAGTCTGGCTTTCTAGAGATTCACTGCAGTGCACAAGCCACCTGAACAGTGTGTCTAAATATATAGGAAGTTGTATCTGACATGAACACTAACAGGTGGAGACAACGCAGTGTGGATATGTGTTAGTTGTTACTGCAGTTTTCATTAACTTCTCATGAAGTCAGACATGACAGTTAAAAATAAGAATATTACTCTGAAGTTGTAATGAGTGTCATCACATTAGAGATTAAGATAATTAGGCGTGCTTTTTACTGTTCCGTGAAAAAGTAATGTAAAAATTATAAAAAAGAAAGGTGCTTTTATCTTTTTTTCTTCTTATTGCTTGTATAGTTTCTTTTTCTTTTTAAAGCAAATTTAGATTAAATTGTAAATAACAATTATGAATGATAGTCTGAAGAAAAGGTAAAGATTCTTTAGCTATTTGAATTTATAGATTTGATTATATATTAGATAGCTTTGTTGGAAAATTTCAGGATTATATATATATATGATAATAGTATGAGAAATTGGTACTAACCAAACCATCATATTGTTTTGTCAGTGTGATAATTGATCGTAGCCTCTGACTGTTTCCCAGTTGATCCTCCCGGTACTCTTGAGTCATATTGGACTAGCTTGGTTCAGCTTCCCTCCAGTTTTAACCTAGTTATTTAGTTTTATATAGTAATATTATCGTTCCATTTGTTGACCGCTGCGTGGCGCGGTGCATTACAAAATGAGACATGACCATGCGGTTTGATGGTCACTCACCGCATGACACGTAACGTACTGAAGACTAGCTTTCTGTCGTCCACAGAAGCAACAATACTACTCATACTACCTCATTACAATGGTTTATTGTAAATTAAGTGTACCCTAGAAATAAGTGTATGTTAGTTACTAGGTTATACAATAATACTAGAAGAAACAAAAAATCAGCAAATTGTTGTGCTGTGTATGATAACTGTAGTACAACAAACAACTACTTAATGTATGGCAAGAATAACAAGATGTGTTGTTAGTTTTATAAATGGATTTTTTTAAAATTCTTTTGTGACCAGTGTTGATGTCTGGACTGAAAGATTTGTACTACATTTCTCGAGTTAAATGTTGTTAGGAATGTGGATATTAAGTCAGCCAGAATCAGAATTTGAATTTTTATATTTTGTTTTATGCATGTTTAATCTTCATTGTAGTACTTTTTTAAAGGGAAAGAAATTATTTCATTTTGTTTTATGTCAGTTTTCTGGTATATTATTAGATATATAAAAATTATAAATTATGTATTGAAACATAAATAGAAACCTCAACTTTTTTGGTGTAAATTGTAGAAAGTGAGGTCTGTGTTTTACATGTTTGCGAGCTTATATAAACAGTGAAGAGAAATAGTGTTTGTATTCAGTGCCATATTTACAGAGAAGGAATTTTGTTTGTTTTTGTTTTTACTTTTTTTTAATTACCGAGGGCTCGGCAGGCAAAACAATGTGGTTCCTAAGTGTAGAGTACAGTTCCTCAACAATGGTAAAGATGGCATCTGTGTTCCATTTATAATAGTGATAAGATCATAATGCTACAGCTAACAAAATTGTGGGGCATGCATTAAACATGTTAAATACAAGCAGTTAAGGTGGTAAATGAAATTCCATTTGTTGTTGCATTACCACACTGAGTATTCAGTTAAAAAATGAAAGCATGTGTTGTAGACATTGTTGCATATCCTTTATATTGTAGCTCAGTTTTAAGATCAAGTTATCTGTCTTTAATTAAACTCAAATTGTAGGGATAAATAGTACTCGCAGATTACCTTGCAGAAATATTTGCTCTTCTGGTTTTCTTAATCTAAATTTGAAATTTTTTTATGCAACTTCATAATTTTGACAAAAACTTTTGAAGAGAATCTTGACAGGTAGTTCTCCCCTGTTCTCAAGATATTTATGAATTAATTTCACATTTTGTATTATGTATTACAAATATGAGTTTGTCATTTATTAATATTGGCGCATAATACGCGATTTACAGGTTAAAACTGACATGCATGCCTCAGATAACTAGCTGATTTTTGTAATGCATTTTAGTTTGAGGGCTTTTTATTCCCTTGTATGGAGAGGTTAGCTTATTGTTGAGGGACTTTGTGCCTTCTTTGTACAGCATGATATGATTAAAATGATATTAGAGCACGTGTCAAATAGAGTAAAAGGCAGCCAGCACAAATTTGGTTGGCTGTTTTTTCAGGTGTTCACAGTTCCTATCTTGCTCCCTAATAAAGAAGAAATAATAAAAGAACTTTTTATAGGTTAGAAAAAGTAGGAGAAATTACACACATACGCATTATTACATATTTTGCTGTAGAAGCATGAGAAATGCATACATAGTAGATGTGAAAAATCAAGGAAAGAGGCAATCAATTTGGTTAGTAGTTTTAACTTCTTTTTATATGTATGTTTAATTATTCCTTATGTTTAGTTGATCATTTATGATGAAGTTTTTCAGTTTCTTCCCATTTAAAGTTAAGAAAGGTAGACTTTCACAACACGGAGCTCTGCATAATGGAGGGAAACATGAAATATATCTCATTGTAGACAGCTACACACATCCCACTTATTTACCTTACATTACACACAGGTTATTAACTCAGGTAAAATATTGATTGTAATAGAAACAGTATTTTTGTTACTTCTTTTGTAACATTTACCCAGTGGTTTTTTATATCTCTCACACACTGAATGTATATAGATTGTCCGCTCAGGATTGTGCTTTTTCTCAGTGTCTTTCAAGGTCAGTCTGTCTATAATTAGTGCACGTAAGATACTGGCCTTGACAGACATAAGTCTCTACAAGAATTTAACAAACTTCCTCCCTGTTGCTAGTCCGTGTTGTGAGGTGAACAAGCTCTGACAACTGTGGGAGTTCAGAACCTCCGCAGACACAATATGCTATTCTTCAGAATCTGTAATTAAGAATTATTATATATAAATATGATATATGTATACAATGAATTGTTCTGTGCATTTACTGTAGCGTCATTTTTTTTTAACTTTTAGTTGAATAGTATAATAGTCTTAAACATGTGGAACAATTTAGTAACAAATGAGTCAAGTGAAAATAATTGACTTCTTATAGATAACTTTTTTTTTACATCGAGTACTAAAGGCTTTGTAACAGCATTTTGCACACAAAATCAGTTTTATTTGCTGTACTACTGTTCAACATGTAGTGTGCACTGACTTTGTTCAAAACGATAGCAAGGCAGCAAAGAAGGGATGTAATATTGTCTTTTATTTTTATGATAGCTGAACTTCGTGTATGATTTGTGTTGCATTAATTTAATTGATATAGGTTCCTTATATCGCTCAATTGGCAGTACACCAGATTTTCAGTTGTTCTTTCCACAGTCCTTATTCCTATTCCATTTCACAGTTTAATTCTCATAACAAATTAATAAAATATTTGTTCCTAAGTAGTTTTCTTTAAGTAAGGTTTCAGTTTAATTAATATATTTTATATAAATCAGATTATTAAGAGCTTATATTTAGATTACTTCCAGAGGAGAATTTTAAAAATGAGTGCAATAAAAAACACAGGAACGTTATTTTTATTACTTATTGCATTTGCATCTTTGGGCTTATCATCTTATTTGCCTTCAACATACTGATGATAGACAGAACTCTAATTTTAATCTTATGATGTCACGTCTTGCCATAAGAATCTGAAAGACTGCACTTGTGTTCATATTTTTACGTATGCAGTATGTTACTTGAGGTGTGAATACAGGTATTGAAACGGGAAGAGCGAGAGTGCTTTTCACAAACTCGGTAAAACTGTAGATCTCACAAAGAAACAGGATATTTCATTCCCAGTCTTATCCATTGAACTCAAATACAATTACCCAGTGGGCTGGTAGGGGAGTTTTTTTAAAACAAATTTAAACGGCAGGGAATTGTTAAAACAATGTTACAAAGTTATTCTCAGGGATTCTAGTTCCCCAACCCCCTATTCCCCTCCCTTTGTTTGGAACCCATTTCAGTACCTGTGTTTTGTTAAACAGAAAACTGGAAGAAAGTGTCTTACAGGGTATTGACAGGACATGGGTTTGGGAGTGGGAGGATTGCAAGGAAAAGGGTGGTTTTGCATTTTAAACTAACTACTAATTATGGTATGCTTGGTTCCTTTTGTTATAAAATACTTTATTTTAAGAGGTGTTGGATGATGTTGCTTGCCTGTACTAATACTTTGCAATTATTTCTGCTCATTCATTAACAACTGCAGTTCCTTTTAGTAAGTGGTATGGGTTTTAGCTTAACATAATTTTTATTCATTTATTATTAATGTCATGCACACCAAATTATATTGTGTTTTTTGTTTACTTTATACATTTCAGTTTTTATTCTTGTATATATTTATTTTCTCAGTATTTAAATAACTTTATTGTACTACTTGAACTTTATATGGTGCAGACAGTGGAAAGTACAGAATTTCTGCAGATATACACTCATTTTATGATGCCCGAGGATAATCTTTTAATTTTGATTGTCACTGTCACGTGAATGAGCATTTTAGGCTTTGTATCTCTGTCATTTCATAATTTACATGATTTTATATATATAACCATAAAGAACACTAATATTACATTTATAAATAGCCATGTTCTCCTTCTAATGCCAAAAATTGAACTTAAATGTTCTACGTCACTAATATCAAAGCCTGCCATTGGGCATGACTCTGAATCATTCATTGTCTTTCACCTCGCTTACAATATTTTTTTCCGTGTCATATGACATATGATTTAAAATCCTTATATCGGAGCTTCTGGTTTGACTTCAGATCTGCACCTTAATGGTGCAGTGGACTGTGGGTTTGCCATGACACATGGCTGCTAAAGTTTAACATTTTCCTCCCTTTTTTTTTTAATCCCCACTACATGCCTATGTAGGCGTTTGGGGTGAGTGGAGGTATAGCTCCTACTCATTCTTGACCTCAGCACTAGATGGGGGTGAGTGGTCAGCATCATGCCCCGGCCGTGCTTTGCCCCCGGGAAAGGACCCCGGTACCCATTGGACAAGAGGCTGGGTGGGCCCCAGAGCTGGTCTGGGCGCCGAGGCTAGAGGAAAATCCTCTGCCCCTGTCGGGGATCGAACCCTGATCGCCCAGCCCTTAGCTAGCCCATTACCTCTCTAAAATAATTCTGCATATCTTGGTCTACATAATATCTTGCGTTTGTTACTTGCTTCATCCGTCCCATGTGACTTACGCGTCTGTGTTACACATGTTCTTTATCATTTGGCAGTGTGATGAGGTACATTTGGAGAGATACTGTACTATTAATTGTCTAATGCTGTAGCTTTTAATAAAACTGAATACAGTGAACGAGAACGATTTGAAATGCTATTAATCCATGACAAATATGTATTGATATAATGATGCATAAAAATAATTTTATCTGTAATTTTAAGATAAGCTGATTAAAATTTGATGTAGTCAGTGTGTGTTAGAATTTTCCTTATTTTAATTTGTGTATATATATATATATATATTTCTTTTTATTTAATTTGCAATTGATGAACAAACTCTCTTCTCTGTTGCCTTGCGTTGCTTCTTAGATGTGTACATCTTAAATTTTACAATTGAATGGATATCAACAGGACATTTAACAGTAGCATTTAAAAATATTTTTTGTAACTAGTAACTGATCCCAGTCATGATTCACTAGTCAGTATGAAGTGCACTCTTCAATCAGGAAATATAAGTAACAAAAAATATGGCTTATTTTATTTTTCTGTGCATGCACAGAAAAATACATTCTTATTTGTTTAAAATCAAATAAAGCTAGTTCAAACAATAAAAATGAATAGTCATATTTGTCCGTACCTCTTCTGTGTAAATTATTTTTTGTATAATGTTACAGAATGGAGAGGCTAGCATAGAATGTGTGGTCAGCAGGTGAACAATTTGCAACCAAACACTATTAAAATTATTGTTAGTGTGAGCTTAATTTGTGACTAAGTCTGCCAGGGCTTATATGTAGAGACTGTACAAAATTCCTTCCATTGACCATGGAAGTCGGTGTATACAGTTTCTTATGTCACCATTTTTAAAATCTGGTAGTGCACGCAATTGTATTTTTCGCTCTGCAATTATTTTAGATGCTGAACGTGTATTTTTGTATACTCACTGCTTTGGGAGTCAGCTGACGTCCAGCATTCAGGTTATTGTCAGTATACTAACGTTTTTTTATTATCGAGGTTAGTAGTAACAAATTAGTGTTTAAAGGAGTCGATAGAAATTCATTTGTTACAGCACTAATCCCAGAAGTGTAGAGCCAACTCTGTGCATATTATATCTCAGACTGTGGAATGTGTCCGAAATAATTGTGGTGTAATCTTAGCAAAGAATTGCCTAATTATATTATTATGAAGCCCTGGTGTCTGTATGTTGCAAATTAAGCAATGGAAATTTAGGTCTGCAATTTGTATTTTTATTGTGAATTCAAACCATGGAAAGATGATATGACTTTATACTGTCAAAATGAAATTGTCTTTTAGATTGCATTTCACCCAAGTTTGAGTGCAACTTGGAGATGGACAGTATACTGGGAAGTTTATTAAACATTTTCCATGAAAACCATGACAGTGAATTATCCTCCGCCTTTCACCTTTTTTAATATAAACTATTTTGTGAATTATTGCACCATACTAATTTGACATGTGGATTAGATAATGATACTTTAGGTTTAAGTCATATCACTATTTTAAGAAGAATTTTGATTGCAGTTTTTATTTACATCTGTGTAAAATTCCTGTGAAGAGCCCAGGGACTTTTTAAAAATATATAACTGTACTAAAAGATTAGAATATATTTCACATTTTGTTTGCTTATCTATACTACTCCCACATATTAAAATATGTAAGGGTAATAAAAAGTGTATGGCATTTTGTAGGGAATTATATAGTTTGTATATATTAAACTAAGTAGTACTGTAACAAATAAAATGGTTCACCCTGCTCTAATGTGAAAGATATTAAGAAAAATATTGTCACAGTAAATGTTACCATAAATGGATTCTCATCTCCAGCTAGCAGTAAAGAACGCATGTGACTCGACAACAGATGCTTCCATCATTTGGTAAATGACTGGCATATTTGTGTCATGTTACTGTTGCTTTGTTTCAGATGATTATCTTTATTGCCTTTAACATGATAAATTCACATTAAAGCAACCACAGGACTACTGTAAAACATCCAATTCAGTTCATAGCCTCTTTTCCTGCATTCAGAAAAGCCAACTAACTAGGAAAAGGTGAGTGGTCATTTTTACCCTCTGTCTGCCTTAGTTCTAGGGAAATTTCTCACTACTCGCTAAATAGAAGCCATTAGATCTACTTGGGATGTGGCGACAAAATGTTCTGTTATTGCCAGGAACTATGACAGTGAATCCAGTTTGAATCCTGACTGGGGACTATCTTGTGGTATTCCTCAGTACCTATAGGGAGACGACTTCTTCTTCTATGGCTCTCCAGTCCGTATTTGGTCCATGGCCTCCTCAATTCTCCTCTTCCATTCGGTCCTCTGTTAGGTCCGTCTGTCCGAGGCTTTGATTGAGGTTTCGAAACATCTTCCTTTTTACGGTGCAAGGTTGTTAGCCTTGCGACCAACCTCCAACCTTGAGGACCAGGGTACCTGTCTCAGTCTGACCTCTCCCTCTCGACCAATCTGGCTAGGGAGGCCCTACCAATAGCTCTTGGGGTCACTGAGGTACTCAAGCCCCACCACCACGACAAGGTGCAGGATAGGGAGACATCTGGATCAAAAAATAAGTTAAATCATTCCTCATCCTTTCCAACTATGCATGTTCATCATGCCTTCTCATTTAATGCTATGTGCTATCTACATTTAATTCTTTGTAAGTATAGGAACAAGCCAAATACCATATTGAAATTTTAAAATTAATGATGTATAAGGCCGTAAGTTTTTGTTTGATGATTATAGGGTGATAAAACAATATTTCACATATTAAATGTGTTAAATTCTAATCAGAACCCACATTAATAAGTAAAATTCTTCTGGTTCATCATCACCATTGGATAAAACAGTATTGGTTTTGTACTCACCATAACTTTTGCTGTTATCCGCATGCCTATGAATTTTAATGATATTCATGGTTTTGTCTAGCTGGTTCTT
>NW_019060411.1:2451-12478 GCF_000696155.1 Zootermopsis nevadensis
ACTGAACCTTCTTCCTTCCCGCGCATAATTTATAATTTTTCAAGGGCAAGGTTATCCGATGAACTCCATTCTCTCTTTACCTTGCACAGCGGTGGTAACGCGAAAGGGGACAAATCACTAAGTTCTCCAAGGAAGAAATATTTTATTTGAATTAATACACTTTTCAAATGCAAATATTATTCTAAATGTTCGATCAAACGCCTGGATTTAGCCTAACTGAAAGCCTTGGGCGTCAGCATGAACATCAATCGAGAACTCGTACAGCAACTTTCCCGGACAACTAATAAAATATTTACGGTAATAAAACAATTTATTAAAGTATTAGTGGTTAAAAATTCCGTTAAAACCCTGTCTTGTGCAGAGCGAAGTCAAGCCGATTTTTATGTTATAGCATCGTTTCATTGCATTGGAATTTCAACTTACTTACTGACCTCCAACACAAAAGCCGACGGAGGATTAACAAAACACGAAAAGGGTACACCCTCTCCACGCCCACAAGAGTCTTTTAATTACTGTGAGGCACTCATTACCCATTCATTACTCTGGCCTCGGCGATCAGCGCCATAAACTTCCTTCCCGCACGGGAGGGGGGATTTTATTGTTAATACAAATACTAAAGGAGACGGTAAAATGTTTAGAAGTGCTACTTCCTAAAACAGAGAGAAGTCAAAATCAATTTAATTTTTTGAGATGTTGAATTACTACACAGAATGGTATGTTCTTCTGTTATTACAGAGACAGACAAAGTTAGCCCTGTCGAAAACCAGACAGCACCCTAACATCGAAAGGCCAGTAATACACAAACGCCGACTCATCAGTGCTATTTATTAGTCCTTCCAAAAGCAAATGGTACGTTTTCATAAATTAATAACGTTAAATGCGCATTTCAATGACTGTTAATTCAAATTTCGGTACCACATAAAATTATAAGCCTATAAATTCTCAGTACATCTCCATTTAGAAAATCATAATGCATTTCTGTGGACCTGGAACAGTCTGAAGAAGTTTCGGATAATACAACAGCACAGTGGTAACCCGGAACTCACCAAAACAGGCAAAATTTAGATCGATTTATTTCCTATTTTGCAACATGGGTTTGTGACCTCTGAAACGTCGGTAAACTTATACCGGATATATGGCGCAACCACCCAGAAGACAGCCATCTTCAGAATGTTAGTTTTCTCAGTACGTTGAGCCTGTGTCCTGTGATGTAATTATGGTCTTTTGCTGCTGTGAGCTTGGTTATTAAAACATTACTGGAAAACGCTTGAGACACTTTAAGGAGCCGCACTGAGACGTAATACATGACGCATGTAAAAAGTCTTTACAAATTTACTCGTGAGTAAAACCTTTGTGGAAATACACACACTGTTTAAGCGTCATTTTCGAAAGAGACTCTCAACGTTTCACCGAGTTCCCGGTGGATGATAACACTCGTTTTCCACTGCACTGCATCCGTATTCATGAATCAGATTAGTCGCCATGAAACCGTAGGAGATGGCAAAGTGCTTGGAGTGGTATATCAAAATGAAATCGGATACACAGGTCCAAAGTTACTCCAGAACAACGTATCGAAAGACGCCTCCATCAAGATAATCGATACGTTCCCGATAAAAACAGTTTTTAAGGAGACGGAAACTGTTTTGCGTAAGAAAGATACAAGGAGTCCACCTGTGTCTGAGGAAAATGTCTAAAGGATACGTAGTCCACGCAAGTCGAAATGAGCTGCAGCACGCGAGTTGTAAATGCCTATCGCATTTTTACAGTGTTTCTTTATTACGAAAACTTTTGTGTCTTTATGCTCACAAGTTGAAAGTTTTGCGGACAATTACGCCAGATGACAGAGTAGCCTGTGTAATGTTCAGAAGAAGAAGAACTTTACGAGTTTCTGTCGCACATGACGCTCAAACAGTGTGTCTATGTTTTTTTCATAAAGGTTTCATTCATGGTAAAATTGTTAAGATAATTTTAATACACCCTCTAACTATTAAGGCTGTATTTTTATGTGAAATCATTCACTAGTTACAAAATCCGTCGATGAGAAAAAACGGGATATTTTGAGAACAATTGACAAAGAATTTATGTTTTGTTTTGGTGAGAATAAAGGCAGTAATACGTGCAAAATGTATACATTTTATGCATGACGAGAGATTGCGGTTTGATGTCATTTTGAATTTAAACATTCAGATTTCAATCAGAAGTGTTCCAGAGATTTAAGGGGAAAAAGTAATGTAATTTTTGTCTTATTCAGTAAAACTCTAAATTTGTAAAAAATATATATATGTATATATATTCCGACTCTTCAGAACAAGTTTTTGAAGTGAGTTTCAA
Organism: Zootermopsis nevadensis; assembly: GCF_000696155.1. The sequence continues at coordinate 4,783 of NW_019060411.1, forward strand.
AATATCTCATTTAATTTCCATGTCAACGAAACCCTTTCCTGAAAGGGATTTAAAAGTTGTTGAGTCACAAAAGCTTAGTTGCACTAACTGCGCAAAAACAGTTTGAAACTGTCTATTTAAACCGAACGACTATAAAAAGGCTGGAAACTGATATTTCAAAAATGAGATTCAGTTTTCCGAGATATTAATGAAGTTCGTTTACAATTCAGTTGCCGTTGATCAGTCAACGTAAAAGCTAAAAAGCTAAATAGCCCAGTGTGTGACATCTGATACCGAAATGTTTGTAGCTTTTCATTCAATGCAAAGTCAGACAGAATCAGATTTCATTAAGGTATTATTTAGACCTCAGAATATTAACTCAGAACTTAAGTTTGGGGGCAATGGTTCTAATGGTGCAATTTTTGTTACGTGCTTCAAAATTCTTTTAGTGTCTTCTTTAAAAGCTTACGCATAAGTCAAATTCCAGAAGTGAAGTAATGCAGTAGGCCTACTATTACACTTCCTATAAACAAAACTGAATTTGAAAATAATTGCATGTCAGTGTATTTTACTTTATGAAGTCGCCTCAGCTAAACCACAAACAGTTCAAGGTGTTCTGTGAATGAATCTAAAGTAAATATGGCTGTATGTGAATTATTATGAAATTTATTAGCTTATAAAAGGTGATAATCTGAAACGTTTCCTGTTACTATTACAAGACATCGAATATTTCCTTGTTTAAAAGGGACAACCATTCATTATGAAGATGCAAATTTGGTGAGTGGTCTGGTCTTTTTGACAGACATTTTTGGGCACTTGAATGGCCTAAAGCAAGGGAAATGCCAGCTTTTAAATACGTGTGCAATATTGTTTAGGCCTTCAAAATTAAATTATCGTTATTTCTTTCACAGCATTCGAATAACACTACTTGTCACCTTCAAAACTGCCAGAAAATATATCAGAAATACAAAACGAAAAATGGTCTGTATGTCAGAAACACTGACAGAACTGTAGACACAGATCAGAACACAACACTGTTTAAGCATTTGCTAACCCCTTCGAAGCACGATAAGAGAACTCTGAATCTACTTTATACTTCCAACTATTCGACTTCACAAACAAATTTGTAAAATAGGTCTAAACTCAGAAAAGTAATTTGTTTATGGTCTTTCTACAAATAAATTAATCATCGTGAAAATATTCTGAGAGTATGTTCAAAAGGAAATTGATGCTACGAAAGCGGTCTAATAACTATGAAGGAACAGTACTGTCAAAAACCGCTCGTTGGACAAAAAATGAAGGATTTTTCTCTTTCTTTAACTTCAGCGATCAAGTTGACTAATATGAGGTTTGTACCAAATCAAACTGAGATGTTACCAAGATCTTAATGAACTACTCGGTTCCATTTCGCAACAGCTGCTTTATTCAAACAAATAAGAGAACGTAAGCATTAAATGTACGGGATCTTCATAATGAAAACTGTATAATACCATAATCGTAATAAACAAAACGAATAGCAGGATTATATTTCCCTCTCGTCTAATGAATAACTTGAGTATTTTCATTTGTTGGTGTTTTAAAAAGAATTTGTGTTTCCATTTGCGATTTTCGTATTATTTAATATTATGTAAGCCTACTTATTTTTCTATGTTGTACTGAAACATAAAACATTGAAAATATCTGATACATATGTAAGTAAATATAAAGAAACGTTTTGTTTCATAAAATGTAAAGATTAATATTATATGGTTTTAACAGGTATTCAGTTTCTAAAATTTACTTCGTCACGTTATTCTGTTGTCAACTAGCGTTGTTAAGTTGGTTTTAAAATGTTTTTAAACTGTCACGATTCTAAAGAAAAAATGGATCATTTTGGAGTTCGTACGGAAGCCCTCTGTCTGATTTATCATATCTGATACAGGTAGTAAAAAGTTGACGATCGACGCTCCTTCCTAAATCTGAACCAGCGTATATGCTTGAATTTCCAAATATGTGACATCGTGTGTAATTTTTTACAACCAATAAGAAGATATGGACGGTTCTGAACTTTTAATTATTACCATAGGACGGTTCTTAAATAAATTTTGAACTTTAAGATTTTGCGTCATTTAATGGTATAAAACAGAAATTCGAAAAATCGGGAGTGACTTTTGGGCAGAGGACGAATATGCGAAATCCTGATCCAGGAAAGTAACAAAAAGCAAATTTAATTATATTCTCAAAGTAATAAATACCTCCAGCCGTTGTAAATATAAAAAGGGATATCTCCCACAAAGACAAGGAAACTTACATCGCCCATAGCGGAAACAGCAGTGCCACTAGCAAAGCCGTTAAATACACTCATTGTGTAAGTCAACATATGACTGTTTAACTTGTCCGATGGCGTGGTTCATGGATAAACTGATCTCAGATTTCTTTACGTATAATTAACTGTACCGGCAAGTAACCCAGGAAACATGTCACAGATCTACCGAAGGGAAGCGACTCCTTGAAAAGACAACAATAAATCCAGATCTGAAAAATGTATTAGTACGATTAATAGGGAGAGATTTCAGGCTCTCGCATCGTCATGTATGAAGTAGGCTGTCTTCTGGGCGTTTGCGTCTGATAGAAGTTTCCCGAGTTATGAACCTCTGAAAAGTCTGTAAACTTCTATAAAACTATAAGGCAAACAAACCAGAAGATAGCCACATCATAATCCAAGTAAAACTTCAGTCCACTCATGATAGGAACTTTCTAAATGAACTGAGTGTCCATGAAAGAAAATCTTACACTGTATCAAACGGCCATAATGGTATATTATTCTCAACAACGATATTCCAATGAGTAATGCTACAGACTACAAGAAAGTTATAATTTATCTTCAAAATACACTCTATTTATAAACTCATACGTTTTATCCTAACAGACCTAGTAAAAACTGAAATTTTTACTAACAAACACACAAAGGTTTTCATTGTAGTGACGAATATGAAACAAGTACGCGATATATACATCATAGCAGCTCACTTACAGCCAAAGATTCAAGCATTAACTTCAGTGCACAAAAGTCTTATGAATTAACTCCATGGAGCAAAGTCCTTCTTCAAAATCTAACCCACAAGCTGGGAAAACACCCCTTGAGGGCTATTCTTAACTGCTTTATTTAATGCATTCGCAGTTACCCTCCTTACGTGGAGATCCACACAGGGTGCCATCTTAACATCGTAGTCTCAGACTTCTTATACGTTGTAATTAATGTTCTTGACAACTAGGTTAAGAATGCTTTACCTCCACACCTCCTATATATCGCCATGGTACTGTGATGGTATTTAGACCTACAAAATCTTTTAACTTTTTAATTTGGAACCAACAAGCGGATCATGAATAAAGTAACTAAACGAACTCTCTCTCCTGTAATATTGGTAATGTCGATGTTTTAATCAGGTTTTTGATTTGTAAAAAAACACAATTTTAAAGCTTTAAAATACATTATTTGCTCCGCAAGAACACAGCATTGGTACTTTTACGAATTTCGATACAGTCCCAACAAACAATAAATTTTAAGATGGTCGTCTTTTGGGTTATAGCGCAGTGTAGTAACATTTCGGAGGTTCCTGATGATGGAGACAGTAAGGGCCTCTGAAACGTCGGTAAACTTTTACCAGACTACACGGTGCAACAACCCGGAAGACAGCCATCTTCGGACTCGCCGTTAAAACCCCAAATCAAATTTTAAAATCACTATGTTGTTAGTAATGAACCAAACTTAAATCATGTACGCAGTCACATTTACAGTTTGAAGGTGAAGATTCAGTTATGAGGGACGACTAATAACGACAACAAATTATTTATGAATCCATTAATTATATTATAAATACTAATTAATTTCTGAAAAAAAATTTCAGAGTTAGAACTCTTTATACGTCTTCGCTTATGACACTAATTATTTTGTAACAAATAAAATATCTATACTTAATGCTATTAGCTTTCGAAATGTTGCACATCGACCTAATTTAAACCCAAAGTTTAATATTACGAACCTTCCTCTATTGTTACTTAATTAAAGAATGTCTTTGCCCCGTTACCTTGTGGCTCAGATGACTGGTAATGCTTTTAATACATACTCGTCACGATATAAATTTTTAATATTTATCTCGCTTCAAAAGAATATAATTGTTTTCATTATCACAATATAATCATTTAAAATCAAGTACAAATTTCATAGAGGCTCACAGCAAAAAGGGCCTAAACGCCTAAACCTCTCACAATACTAACAAAAAGAACGAATAAATTCATAAATAAATAATGGGATCATAAGTGACTGCCAAGAATTTAGAGTTACGATGTTGAGGTTTAAACATTTATAATTTTAAAAGCGCATTTCAAATATTTCACGAAATTTTTAAGGATGTTAAGAGCTTTTTAAATTTGTCATTTCACGAAATTTTCAAGGATGTTAAGAGCTTTTTAAATTTGTACTGAAGTCAAATTTTTCGTTTCAACTTCAGGCGATAAGCGTAAGAAGCAACTATTTAACGATGGCTGAGACGTATTCTTTACGTCACCACTGTATCAGAACTACCTTGAAAACCGACAGCTCTATCTCCGGTGATAAAGACAAGCGAAAGTTCATTACTCACCTCCTCTATGTAAAACTGGGATATAGAATGTGTAGATAGTCACTTCTAGGCCCCTCACACACAACTATAATCAATTTCATATACTAAGCTGAGAGAGGTAAGAGAAAATTGGTTGGTTCATGAATATTACGAGTATTTATAAAATAATTAACCCTTTTAATCCGACAATCGTCTAAATAACATTTAATAATGCAGTTCCAAGAAAACACCTCACTTCACGGTTACAAACATTAGCTGCGCAAGGCAATAATCGCATCTTTACTATTTGGTAAAGTTGGTGGTACGTATATTTACCATTCGGCTTTAAAGGGTTAAAGGATAAATTCATTGGTACATATATTAATCTGACCGATAATGAAATTTATTCTTAAGTCCTTTTTTCTCACTTCCCTGCAAATTATTTAAATCTGCGATAATTTTTTATACAATATTAAATCGCTAATAAAGAAAATTAAACTAACAACTCGATTAAACAATTGTAAACAATTGATACTAAGATTAAATTGCATTGAATAGTCATTTTCTGTCTAAATTAGCTGCTTTAAATATTCCATATTGTATGTTCGTCTTAGGGCAACATGTTTAAAATATCTTTATGCCTTAATTAGTTTCGCAAATTAACTTTTTGTGTTCAGTAATTCGGTGTTGAACAGTGGGTACAGATTATTGTAGATAAAGTTATTAATAATGCCAAAATATGAACATGTTGACAGGCAATAAAAAAGTTCATCATGCATCATGCATGCACTTCAGGGCTATTGAGTGTAGAAGTATGGTCAAATGATGATTGTAAATGTTCTCACATCAGATCCATTTATGCGTTGTTGCATATGGACCATCTTCTGATTCAAACTGTGACCCAAAATATGAATAACGGAAACAAATGAGTGGGATCGAAGTTGACATGTTTCTCTAATAAAAAATATTAGTTACTTCCAAAGGAAAGGAAACATTTTACGACAGCAACAACACTCCTCATATCCTTTTAATTGTATTTGAGAAAAGCCTGAAGAAGTGCCGAAACATGTGGATTCATAATTTTTAAATGTTATTATTAGGCCTAGAAAGGAACGCTGAAATAATAAAATTATTTTTGTGTCTCGGAAAAATGTTAAGGAAGGAATTCATATTAGCTCTGAACTTAATATTAAATTCCAATGTTTGTAATTTATTTTTTTAACACAAGGAAGCCCAAATAAACAAGGCGCTAGAGAGTTTTAAAACTTTTCATCATTGTGACACTAATTAATTCTGCACGAAATATGTTAGTTATTAGCCTGTTAAAATTCTGAATAAATGTTTAGTATACTATAATATAATAACTGGTCTCATATAATCTTCTCCATCTCAAGCTAAAACGTTTTTTTTTATTCATGTTATTTCAATGTATTTAACTCTATTGTACAGTATGAAAACAGAAATGTGACAAATTTATCAATGAATAATCGGTAAACTTCAAACACAATTTCAGTTTGCAATACTAACTGTGATACATGGCGAGGTTCATCTTTTTTGCACTATGGCGGCATGCTAAACTGTTGGCTTCTACATTTTACAAAACTAAAAATATTCTGACTCCCATAAAAAAACCAATAAAATGTTTGGTCTTTATTTCACCAAATTTAACGTCTATTTGCTGATACAACTTTCATAACAACTAAGCATTTTTTTACACCTGCCTTCGTAAAGATTAATTATTTTTACCATTGTCTTCATACAAAGTAATTGCTTGAATTTTATCTTCAAGAACAGATGTGAAACAGATGTCTTAACCTGTATTTTGAATGCAAGGAACTCAGTCATTTTCTCTCATACCAATCGAAACCAAATAATTTGGCTCTTTTATTCACGAGAGTAATGAAATTACATTTCCTGTCTTTAACAAAAACAATAATTTCTTTACGCTTAATATTTCTTTAACATATTAGAGTATTAAAATTAATGCCGAAGAGGTAGAAAACTACGAAATTTGTTTAGACAGTACAATAATCTGCACTGTAAACTGACACCAACCAATACCTGCACAACAGTCGCAGGAACATGACATCGAAACATTTCGCAGTAAATTTCCTACCTGAAATGGAGGCCCATTTAACCTATATTCAATTGTAAGTGAAAATGGTCTTGTACTTACATACTGTGGTGTAAGCCTCTTCTCAACAAGCGACTGGATTCGTAAACAGCAGTCTGACTGAGTGGATGTTGTTTAAACTACACCACATGTGTCCTTCCTTATCGCTTTAACTAACTTTCAGTCTTCATAAAATATAGTTGCAATTCTAGCAGAATTTCTTCCCTGATCTTGCTTCTTTGTGTTATATTTCATTTTCACAACAACCGAAGACTTGTTAAACATTGGCACTAATATATTACACACACTGCATTCATATGTATTGCATTTATGTGTATTTTCACATAATCTTAAAAGGATTTAATACATGATAATAAAAACTGCTTTCAAACTAGTACGTTTTAAAAGAGAATTAACGACTGATCGTGCTTTGCAATAATTTCACTTAACACGTTTCATACGTTCATGTTTCTTGTGGAAAACCTCAGACATGTATCACCATAGTTAAGTTGCTCAAAGTCTGCTTCAAACAACACATCTGTTCGCTGTTGTAAATTACGCGAGTTCGGTAATTAGTTCATCTATAAACAATAAACCTTGTTGCTGGAAGCATAAATGAAGAATCGAAGTGATTATTGTTTCAAATCTCTCATTAAAATATAGAAACAGTTTAATGTAATTGTTTCAAATGACGCTGCTGTGGTCCTAGAGACATTTCCTCTTGACTACGGCTTCAGAAATGTGTAAACATTATCGGAAGAAAGAAAAGGAAGGTGTGAAGGCACCAGATGTTGTTTACCGTCTCACTCCACAAGGTATGATAACAAGATTTAGTAAAACACTGACTGCAGCAGAGAAACGAGCAGACTCTATTGCGAGCGCAGAAAACGAACTCTGCAGTTCGGGGTCTCTGAAGCTTCACAACAGTTTTAGCTTCAGGCCACACTCTGCTCCCCCCGCCGCGCTACTAGTACCTGTCCAGACCACTACACCACCTAGGCGGACAAAACTTGTAACTACATCC
>NW_019060411.1:12670-36375 GCF_000696155.1 Zootermopsis nevadensis
AAGTTAACAGGGAGGAACATTACATCCCAGAGATCATGCAGATAAGAGTCGCCCCTGGCTTCGTAATAACCGAGACAGTGCTGATAAAGTGTAACAGATAAAAAAGCGGTGTGTGATAATGCAATTATTGGCAATTAGCTGCTCCATCTATTTGTAAACAATAAACCAACAATTAGGATTTAATCAATGTTATATTCCAAAACTTCTAAACAGATTATATCGATCGTTCGATACGATTCCAGAATGAAAAAAAATTTGATAATCATTAGCATAAATGTACTATTCGTAATTCGACTGAGTGCCTAGAAACTTATATGAATAACAGAAGTAATGTTGCGTTAAAAGTGGGATAAAGAACGGCCCAATACATAAAATTATCTATATTTGTTACTCGGACTCTTTGTAAATAGTTAAGCACCAATCATAACAGTACAGATAAAGAATATTCTAAACTACCAAGAGATATTATGCGAACCGATAATTAAAGCTATTTGGAATTTAAATGAGGGCTATACTGACACTGCATCTAGATAATGGTAGGAAACACCGTTACCTAGCTGTTAAAGTTTAGCGCATACATTATTGATAATAAAATTACCTGATTTTTACTAAAATCATTTGGGTAAACTGTAACATCGAAAAGATTATTTCGATAAACAGCCCCATACATTCCGGGAGGTTCAAAGTCAGCCGAAATCTAAAGCAGACTAGTCTTACATCCATTCCACCATCCTCCTTCACGAAAATTACCAGGGAACAAGACGGTTTACAGGAGAGCAAATTAAGACTGGATAAGGATGCTGACCTACGCCTTGCTCCCAAGCTCACTAGATGCATTCATAGCAAAGGCTATAGTACAAGAGACATGACCAACGAAAAGCGCATGAGGAGTGTTTGACCAAAGCGTAATACTAATATCGCCCTTTCTTCATGCTCTTTGTACATCTTCGTAGAGGACGTTAACCAGGGAACAATCTATTCGGTGGTGCCTTCCAGTAGGGCGAAGTTCTGTAGGGACTTGAAGTCCACCGCTGACCTCCCGCTGCCTTTACCATAACACAGCAAATACTTGCAAAAGGATAATCACCAAGAGAACACCAAACTGGTGAGAAGAGACGGCCGGAGCCTGAAGCTGACTACACACTTCTTACCTTTCAAGCGATACAACATTCGCTGCTGTTACTACATACGTCTTCGTACCACGAGGAAAATTACTATGCAACAAGGCAATGCTACTTTATTTTATAGCATGGCATGTTACAGTGCGGAGCGATAACCCCCCCCCCTCCCGGGGGGGCCAATGCAGTAAGGCAAAACAAGGGACGCTGCTCCCCCTGTTGGGTCCATATTAATGACAGTTCTGGAGCAAGATGATCCGAACATCCATTCCTGCAGGATGGTCGCACACTGTCTCGAGCTGCGTATTAATGGCTTGTCTGAGTGAGGCAGACCACGCCATCTGTCCATGTCTAATCAGGGGCAGGACCTACATTAGGAATGGCAGGGTGTTTACAAAGCTGTTATGGTGTCAGCAGGCGAAAGACATGGCGAAAATAGGCGAAGCAGCCAGATTTCGGACCTACAACTTGCTCAACGTAACCCTTAGCAAGGCTTTCACCAACAGGAGCAGTCAAAGAACTTTTCCAAAGATAACAGAATAAGAAATCGTAATAAAATGCTGTTCCAAGAAAGATCATGTACTGTGCATATAGGTCTACTTTTGAGCTTGTTCTTGTACAGACGTAGAATTTTTCTACATGCCTATTCATCGAACGGAATTTAATTCGCGTACTTTGTGAATTCGATTAAGAAGTGGCAGCCATTACCACGAAGCTCGGCAGACAAAAAGTCTCTTACGCTGGATGAGACCCAACCTACACACGCGTCGCAATATGATCCCAGGGTCTAAGTTTTCGCGCTGTCCTTATGTTGAGACACTTCACTGGGCCTTAAACATTTTATAGCCAAATTTACAATAGACAAACATAAATAATTTAATATGCCTATTGAAACAGTAAATAAATCTGAAAGGAAATTAGTGTTCTGTTTTCCACAATATTTATTTTATTTTATACGATCCGTTCTTCAAGTGCCTGAGCACTGCGGGTCCCAACTTTACATTGGCTTAATCTATGGACATTTGGTAGGACTCCTTGGATGAGGGATCGGCCCGTCGCAAGGCCTGTACCTGTACACAGGACAGCATAACACATAAAGACGCAAACAAATATCCATCCACAATAAGCAAAATTAATTTAATAAAAACGTTGATTTCTGAAATATCGGACCATATAAGTCTGCCATTTTTTCAAGACCGAATGCTAATAATTTTCATATCCTATACGATAATGGTTATATAGTCTATAGACCATACATATGACCATTAGCGTACATATCAGTGCCATTTTGGGAAGAACTTTTTTTATTAAACTTAGCAGCTTATTTTATAAAGTAAATATAAAATCAACTGCAGGACGATCAGATATTTAATGCAATCTTTTCCTTCTAATTTGTTTATACACAAAGGCATTTTTTCAGCAAATTCGTTTGCATTTTCTGAGACAGAGACAAAGCCTGTGTTTTTAGAATGAATAATGGGAAGAAGTTGGCAAGTGAGCAGGACACATAAGGACACTCTTCTTCTCCATAACGGCTAAGTACAGCCCAATGGAACTTACACATTCTGAAGTAAAACATGAAATGACAAAGAAAAGTGGAACATTCACAATAGCAAAAGTGGAAAAACTTAATAGGATGACCGAATATTTCTGGGCCTCCTACGTAAAGCTTGCAGAAAACTAGAAAGTAGGACGTGGCGAAGCATGAGGAACATTAATTATTAATCTACAAGACAGCCACATAGAACACGAGAAAAGCAGTCACGATGATGATGATGATGATGATGATGATGCTGGTGACAACAACCAATAATTTTTCCTATGTATTGAAAAAGAACATCTTGTATTTCTTTGATCTCTTTTATATGCGTTCATTAAGTTGGTCTTTTAGGATACAGATATTACTGTGTGTGTATCTGTCTGTCATAAATATTATCGCTGTTGTTTAGCGCGCTCAAGAGCTGACAAAAATGCGTTAAGTTAACATTTTTGTAGCCAGAAGTCAGGAAATTTGAATGCACGGCTAGGGATGTACACACACGAAGAACAAGTAATGAACGAATAGGCTTATGCAGGAATTATGTATTTCTGTCTCCATGTTTTAGCTCCAAAATAACTGAACGGATCGACAGAATTTAGTACTGGGAACTACGATAAAATTTTCTGAAAAATCACATTTTGATTTGTATAGTGCAATACAATTCCCGTTAGTTAGTAAAGTTAAAATCAAATTTTATCAAGTCTATAAAATACTAATTTACCTTTAAACAAATTATTGCAGTACTATAATTTGTTTAATCTCCAACTTTTATTTCAAAAATAATCCATTCCGGTGATAAATACAAGGAATATAATTCTTGAGTCAATGTTTTGGGGGTTATTTCTGGTATGAGAGGCATCCTGGAGCGTCTGTTTTTATTTGATAGTTTCGTTTTATCCGTTCTTTAGTACTGCACAGAGGGTCTGAAGTAAGAAGTAAACATTTAAAGTAGGTTTATCTAAATTTAAAATGTCTTTGAACTCTAAAGGGGCACGTGAATTCGAGGAAAGATAGGTCTGCTATGTTATTCACAATATTGTTTGGTGATACTAATACAGTTGAAAAATCACCTTTAAAGAAACTAACAACTACATTTTATGGCATGCCCCTCTTTTTACCCTCCACCCTTAAACTGTCAACGAGTCCTTATACTGTTAGATTTTTTTTAACGTAGTATCAACAGACACTTAGACTTTACTGAGTAGACTTAACCATCAACCAGTTCCAACAGATGCGTAGAAAGTAATAAGCAAATATCAAAAGAAACATCATCAAGAGGTAGGAGCGACAGGTAGATGATTGATATCACCATGAACCAATGCAAATACTGCTCAGCGGGGCACCATATAATACGAGCAGGGGGTAGGCCCTTTCGATCAAAGTAAATACTTTTTCTCGGGTGGGTAGTACTGAAACCGGACACTGCGTGGCGAAATAAAAGAGCAGTACCCGCCATTGCATCCTGTTCAAACTCATTTTACTGCAGCTAGAACTGTAAATGGAAGATTTTTTGCGGAAGAGAATTTGAAATCGGTCACTTGGAAGGCCAGGAAGGAGATGGAATCTGTAAATAAATAGGCTATGTTTTGAGTGTGTGATCTGGATAAAATTACGAAATTTAATGTTTGTTTGTTCCTGAGGATTAATTTTAAAGACATTTCCGCACCAGAATTCTTTAGACATGACAAAAAGCCTACCATGTTCTTTTATAACAAATTCAGCAGAAGATAAAACCACTAATCAATCCAGGATACTGCATGAAGCCCCATATACACAGGATTTAATATTATTTTGACTTCGTCTGAAATATGATCTATCAGAATTAGTTGAAGGGCACGTGTCAATTGTTGTCTGATATGGTGTCATAAATCAAGGCATTCTGAAACAATCCAACAGGGTGTACAGAAATTAACTTAGCTCCCATGGGAATTTATAAATGTCCGGTAATTGTATGTACGACTATGTGTAGATACGTCATCATCTACACACAAATTGTGTACCCTCTGATACTCAGAGTATCGAAAAGTCGTCAGTTATTTTTCAGATCGGAGAAACTACATCACGAATGTTTGTATTAGACCTAATAGATTCGAACACGCCAACGTATGGTCACACAACAGTGATTTAAACGACTGACTGCCACAAATTTCGAGCATTTTAATACATGTGATAACACTTCATTTTGTTTTCTTGGTTTGCAGTTTAGAAAGCAACGTTGAATATTATTTTTTTGTGTGAAATAAACACTTTCAGTTTTCGTTCGTGTGTTACATAGCGCCATGAACATAAACCACGAATCACAAAACCTGTTTTAACTACTTTGCGTCGAATTTTGAAATCTCCGATTTCTTCATGAGTCAGATTACCACAACCATATTCGTTCAGAATATGCGTTTCTTATAAACGTAATTTTAAGCTCCTGTTGCTGACGTAAATTTATCGTGCACCAGGCGAGTAAACGTTAAAAGTATCGCTGAACTTCTGGGTTGTTGTGTCACGTAGTCTTTTCGCTGCGTGACGTTTCGGTGGAATGTACTACCTCCTTCATCGAGGTCACAAATTCACATCGCCGTTAAATCCTCAAAGCTTGAAAATATTAACAATGTTGTTCTTTTGTATTTTTTCTGTTCGCAGTAGGTTACGAATATATGGTCTGAAGTTCTGCTCATCCCATAACTTGGCACTGGACAGAGGAAAACGTCACTTTAACCCCTTTGTAAGAGGCCAGGTCGAGTGGACGCCAGAGCCTGTCTGGAGAGGCTGATATAAAAGTCCCCCTGAAGGGAATCGAATCCCAATATCAGACGATAAACATCCATGTTACTGATTCATCTAGCATTATTATTGTTGTTGTAATTGTTGTTGCTGTTTCTGTTGTTAATACTAGAATTTTAATAATAATAATAAATGCCAAAGATTATTAGTCGGCAAAGATGGTTCAACGTGCAGACCAGGTCTAGGTCCCACACAGCAGCCTATTTAATGGTTCTTTCCATCGGAGTAAAAAGACCGCTGATTGAAGCTGATCTCCCACCCACATCCCAGTGCCGGGGTTAAGAATGAGTGGAGTTATACCTTCACTTCTTCATACAACTACACAGCGTGGTGCTTAGTAAAGCAACAGGACGCCTTTAGCGTTGTTATTATTATTATTATTAGCCTGGAAGAATTAACGAAATTTTGACACAGTCTGTGCTGGAAGAACTGCAAGTTTAAGACAATTGGAGGTGTTGTCAACACTTCTATTGTCTTCTTGTAATATCCACTTGCCCTAGTGACGCGTCAGAATGCATTCACGTCACACTGTCGATGTGAAGTCACGGCCAGACCTCGGTGTGTCTCTTGTCAGTCTTCGCTGCATATATAATTTGTAGTCTAATTACGAAGAGCCTGAGATGACTAATGAGAGGATTCGAAGCGAGGACGATTACTTAAGTTGCCGCCTGATGTTTAAAGTAAAAATTCCCATCTTTTGAGCGAGTAGAAAAAATTTGGTTGTCTGATGATAACATCAAATCCTCACAATTCCAAGTCAGATATTTTTACTATAAACACACAAGAACTCTTGGTCACAAAATTTCTTTGCGATGTTTCATCGTATCGAAAATAATCTTCGTACCATTACTTATCATCATAAATTCATAAGATTTCTTGGATTATTTAACGACGCTTTCTTAACTGCATACTTTGCAATAGTTTACTGTAACATGGTAAGATAAGTTTGTATGATGAATTAGGAAGAATGTGGATGGAAATGGTTCTGTAGTATTTTTCAGTAGGCCATAATACTTTTTATTTTAGCTTGAGAGACTAAAGGAAATCTTGACAGTCCCTGCGGCGAGATTCGAATCGGAGAACCTTCGAATATAACGTAGGATTGATTGCTCTCAACAGCGACGTGACGTATTGTCATGGAATAGAAATGCACTTATTCGGTATCCACTTGATTATTCTGTTCCTCAGATGAAACTGATCTAACAAATTTGCACATATTTTCAAAATGTATCTCTTTTTTTAAGTTTTCATGAATTTGCACTAGATATGTTGTATGCGCCGTCAATTATGTTGCGTTCTGGTTGTTGACTTTAATGCAAGATTCTGAACATCTTGTATGCGTTTGAAATTCCAGCATGTACAGCCCAGTGTCCCGACTCGCTTTGTACCTGTCGGAGGGGCATGATTTATCGCGCTGTGATATTTATTACGGCAAGAGCGTGATGATAGCTTGCCAGCCGCCCCAACTGTAGGTCAACGAGCTCCTACCAGCATTCCTCTTAGGACTATCAGAATTATCAAATGTTTGTTTAACTCTAATTAAAATCTCCCTAACTCTGATATGTAGTTTCAGACAGCCATAGCAACGAGCAGGAGTGGTATATGGCACGATTCTGAGCGTCCCATACAGTTTCACGTCAGAATCATACAAGAACAAGTAGTCCCGGCCGAATACGATCCAACTTAACTCGTATACTTCAGCAAAGAATACTTAATTCTCCGTTCTTATGAGATTTCAAAATAAGCCACACAGATTCGAAGTCGGAATTCATTTCTTATGGGCTTAGTTTGAGACAGCTAGAATCGGCTGAGAGGCATACAGGTGTTTATTTATCCATAATATAACAGAGCTAATGGAATTTTCCGTTTATACTTGCCTGCTACAGTAACCGTCATCAAATTGCATTCTTCAAGGTCACAGTAAAATCTTACAACGTTACACCACTAATAGCGGACCCCAGGAGAGTGAAGACAACTCAGAACTCGCGTAACAAATGCAGCAACCCCACACTGATTATTACGAGCTGCGCGAAAGGGGGGGGGGGTTTATGAAATCCTTCCTTAGCCTTGAAACTGCAAATTTTGGCGACGGCTGCTATAGTAAAAAAAATCATACATCCATACAGGCAGCGACCTCTATTTTATATTACTATAGCAGAGCGCTCCTTTCGGAGCTCCTCGGGGGGGGGGGGGGGGTCAAGGAATCACAAATTTTTATAGTAAGATTGTCATTCTGACTTTCTTAATTTTTTCTCTTTGCTTCGAATTTCTTCTTACCACCCTTTGTTTCTAATTGTTATTTCTGTTTTGCCTTTTATGAGATCACGCCATGTAAAATATTTTGTAATGACCTATACATCTTATAATTTCGCCCCATCTGTAGAATCTGCTACAACCCGTGATGGGCAATTCGCTTTCTCAGTGATGTTTCATATGCGAAGGGCAGCAAATCGAACGTAAACAATTAACAATTGTGACGTTGAGTGCTATCTGACCAGGTTTTATAGTCAATTATAGCCAAATTTCCTTTTAAATCAACATTAGTCTGCCATTGGCAGCCATCCTAAAACTGACCTGTTCATTTTTAATATACAATTTTACTTTCTAACTCTCTCCACTGTTCTTTGATAAGTCTCGTAATGAAGGCGCACTTGCATTGTAAATGATAAATTTAGTTAGTAACGTGTTTTTCTAAGGTACAGGCAGCTGGCGTTCATTCTAATTCGGTTGATTTTTAATAATCTGTCTGTAATGTCACTGGACGACGTAAAATTATATTCACTTTTCGATTTTTTTCCTTTTCTCGTATTCGGAACGTAAGGAGAGATTTGGGATTATTATAACTGATTCTTTTAAATAATTCAACAGTTTTTACTGTTTCTTTAAAAGTCACATTGTCCTTACTGCTTATACAATTTCGTCGGGGGTCTTTTTTCGTTCATCATAGATCACTGTCCACGTATAGCCAATATAGACTTACTTAACATGAATATTACTACATAGATTCTAAGTTTTTTTGCTTACTTTGTGTACGTGACCTGTTATTATTATATAAAGTACACATTATTATTTTATTTTAATGCACTTGTTAACGCTAAACCACCTTTACAGATCTTACGCTTGTCACTTTATATGATTGCAAATTGAGAAGTAGTATATGTAAGCAAGTGGTCGGGAACTATTTAAAGATACTGCCTCAATATTTATCTGGAGGGACTAAGAATCATCCTTTGTGATGGTAGTTCCCTGGGCTAAGCCCTTAACTTTGGATTTTACAATTCCGAAGCATCACACCGTTCAGTTTCTTCGTAATTGTACAACAGTTTAGTGCTCCCCAAAAATATGTTCTTACTACGAAATTGTATACCAATCAACAGGATCCGATAGTTTAGTGTCTCTAGAAGTAGTTCCTATTTACGTAATTCTCTCCACGTCACTTTTAATTGATCCATCTTAGTCTTGAATACATTCTGATCAATTTCATTAGAAATTTATGAGTTAATCAGGGACACCAGAAGGGCGGGACATGTAAAACAAATGTTAGAATGATGAATGTATACAGTTTTTGAATAATTATCTCAGGGGAAGAGACCGTTTCGGAGACCCAGAAAAAGATAATAATTTGATTTTAAAATGGAATATATAAATGAAAGAGCTGTCATGGTGTGAAAAGAATTCGACTTGCAGTAAATTCCTTTCCAAATAAGTACCAGTTTTATATTTAATCTGCATGGGTTATTATTTTTAAGATGGAAGGAAGCTTAAATGTTTGAGACACAAAACTCATCTTGGGGGAACACTAAACATTAAATACAAGTTTTTGATTAGAATATCTAATGGGTAGGTAAGATATAAGCCTCATTACATTAAGAAGAAGGATGAATGTGACAATATGAACTGAATTCAACTGGCTTTCTTTGTGAAAGTAAATAACATTCGAGTGCAATAATATCAGTGCATTTATTAAGGAATTAAATATTTTCAGATGCTCAGGACAGTCACCTGGTTAATGGTGAATGCTGTGTGTAAGAGAGCATTTAAGCTCGCTAGGGCCTATTCAAATGAATGATTGACAAATACGTTAAAAATTTAATAACCGCGCGTGACAAAGCTTCAGTGTGTTTTGTAGCACGGCTAGCAAGGAACTGTATTACCGAGTACCTTCATGTTGTTTTGAAGGAGCTAGGAGAGAGAGAGACGCGATGTTCATGTGTCGTAACTCCAGTTATAAATCAAGTCCACTAGGTGGCAGTTAAGGTGGCCTAATGCATATGGCTACAGAGGCATTATTCATAAACCCCGTCAGACATCAGGGTCAGCGGTCTGGCTGCATTTAGTCGACATGAAGGCTTCGTCTCAAATACAGCCAAACCTAAGCTTTACAACCTGTGGCTCTCAGTTGAATCCACTTTCAATCAATGTTAAATTGAAGACCATGACGAAAACTTCACATGTTTATAACTTTTAAACAGAATATAGGACCTCCATTTCTGAGTAAGCACTTGATATGTAGATACTATTAGTCGGCATGAAAAGGTTTATCCAAAATTTCCTCGTTGGTACGTTCAAAATACCTTCTAATTCTAAATTTAATAAAATTTGAGGACTTAACAACATTTCAGTAGCCAGATTTTCAGATGAAAGAGTAATAAACTTCCTACATTTGTGTGTTTAAATGTCTGTACGTGGGACTTCTAGTAATTATTTTTTTTAAAATATTGACCAATTCGACTTTGCTTGTAAACCCCTATCGAAGTCATGTTTGAAACATGATCGGAACATAGTATATTTCACTAGATCGAGTTCTTTTTCAACTATTCTCGCACCAGAAGGTGACATAGTAAAGTTTAAACTGAAATAGAAAGTATTCGGTTGACACTACTTTAGTGTAAACGTTCACGGTCATTCGCCCGTTGTTATGAAACACAAAGGTTCATCATCACATACACAAAACCTGGACTCTGAAACTTTCCTTGAGCCAGTTCAATCAATTTCATATCTTCACAGTCAGTTTTCGTGAAGTTCCCATATCTCAGTCGTTTCTCCCTTTATGATTTAATTACCACAACAATACTGTTCGTTTGGTATTTTTTTATGTTCCCCGTTATTTCATCTCCCTTAGATAAAAAAATTGCCCTCAGCCCTGTTTGTTCTCTACTCTCAAGTGAGAGGTTAAATTTCAGACATACATGATAAGGGGTGCAATATTATCTTCTGCAATTTTAAATCTTAGGTCTCGGAAGCAGACAATAACATTCAGGCCTAAAATATTTTCAACTGAATTCATTATGCCACTCATGATTCAATTTTGCTTTTAAATTGCTACAAATAAAATTAATATAATATTGCCCGACCAAACCAGAGGCTTCGTGAGTAAAGAATGCTTGTTGAAAGGTTACACACGAGTAGAGACATAGTGTTGAAGGAAACGCACAACAGAAGAGGACGTAAGACATATGACGAAATTTTTCTTTTCGTTACACTTCAATACTTGAGTCTTACTTTCGGAAATTTCCTTTAGGAACCGCTTTCTGTTTTTACCTGTGGGTCACATTCCTGTCTGCTGAGGTGCATGCAACCTAATTCACATTTTACCACGATAAAAATGCCATGGTCCAGAAACTAGAAATTTTATTTTGGGGTTAACAGACTCTCAACGCGAAATATAACCAGTCGCTTAAAAGAGTATTTTGGAAAGCGACAATTTTTAAGATCGAGACAAAAATGGCATATCATAAGAAACCATATTTCGGTAATGAAAGGATTGAGTTTAGCTGTCACAGGCTATGGTTAAATGGCGTACATTCATGTCAGCGGTGTTGAGTTGAACTACAAGTTAGACTCTTTGTTATTTAGGTACTTAGCGACTTGAAGCAGAATGCTCAACCACATATTTTAGCCCTTTGAAGATGAAGCCTGTCTAAATAACATTAAAAAAATTAAGTCAGAACTTCAACAAAACACGTTAACACAATGCGCCTCCATTACAAAGTTCTATTGTCTAATTCTCTTAGGGAAATGATTTGTGTTTATTCTGACAATCATACGAAATCCAAAAGTACATTTTGGGAGTAAAATATAGGCTATATATTTTTCCAAGTTTCTAGCACAGCTGGTTTTAAGAGGGTTAATATTTATTTATTTATTTATTGGTTAGGTAATTAGCAACTTCAGTTGTGTTCAGTTTGGTAAGATAGTTAGTTATTAAGGAAATAGTTATATAGTCAGTCACTTTGCTGCCCGCAAAGAAATGATACACCGTGATTTGACCTATTTTGAGTACGGTGAACGATGATTCTTGCTTTGTTCACTTTTATACATTCATTCATGGACTTCATCAGTGGGGGGGGGGGGTTTATTAAGCCGAGTAGGTAATGAAGCTAAGCACAGAAATGGAAGCTGCAAGTCTGAAATTTAATATTACGTATTTATACAATTTTTCTCATACGCAATTTGAATTTTATTTTCCATTCTCTTCATTCCTCGTGAAGAATAAACAAATGTTGTCCATACCTATAGGCCGAGTCAGAAAAACAAGTCTAATGTTTTGCAGTGCCAAATTCTACACTAGAAAGAAGCAGTGAGATTCAATGTGTATTTACTTTATTATACATAATTACTTCAAGTTCCAACAGAGATCGCTCTATTATTAATCTCTCGTAAGATGTTACAGAACCAACAAATAGCCACGACAGGTAGAAAATATTGTTCCTATGTAATTTTTTCGGTTTAGCAGACGACGCATAAAGAACACTGGTGCTTATTTTTTATACAAATTTGCACCTTCCTTAAGGAAGAACCGTGGTTCGAGTCCAGTCTATTCATTTGTAAATTTACAGATCACAATTTTTGACAGACATTTCTGAGAAGTAGTCCTTTTAGCAAAAAAATTGTCCTCACTTCCGCAAAAAGACAAAGAAGCTCTTATTATCTTTGATTTACTGCATCTGTTTGCTGTCTGTCATTGTGTTTTAACTACTTTGCACTGGCGCATTAATGCCATGTCGCTGTTGCTTGAAACAAATGCAGGAGAAGCTAATAAAATAAATATATTATTTCCTTTGCGCTTGTGCAACATAAAACTACTCAATGTAATAATAATAACAACTTTAGAAGAAGGAGAGGAAGAAGTTTTTCGTTATGCAATTTTCTCGATTGCTCTCTTAACTAATCCCTGTTTAATAAATGACATTAAGTACCATAAGTTCCCAACATCCACAACAAAAACCGATCTTCTGCAATTAATAAATAATTGTATGATAGTTTTGTTTGTATAAAAAGGGCCGTTCTAATTTTCAGTCATTAATCCACTGACCAACGTTTTGTTTCATCGAACCGTCATATGAAATTCGCTAAGCAGTTGCTGTAGATACATTTAAAAAAATTATTGTAACCGAAAAGCTGTTCTGCGCGACTGAGAAAACCCATGGAGTAACAATAATCTCTGTGGGCTAAGACTCAAGAAACGAAGCGTAAAAAACATTTCTCGAATAGCTAGCCAATGGCAGGGCAGTCTCTTCGGCACCATTACTCTTTATTGTCTGACCAATACGTCACCAAAAGGAGCAGAGGAACCACAAAACAAAAGGAGAACCAGCTGTTTTCAACTGTCTACAGAAAACACTAGTATCATTTATATCTGCCGACGTTTAAAAATAACAATTTCATTTTTTATTGCTATTAGAGTTTTGTTAGCATACAGCATGCATTGAACGTCGCTGGCTACCAAAAGGGAAGACGCCTTCTTTCAAATATACTAACAAATTTATATAACGTATGGTTATTTTATGCTCAACCTTACAGCTGACTATATACATATGAGCTGTTTCATTCATACATACACATATACATACTCTTTCATTTTATCATTCTTTTTCTTCTTCGCTTTGATACTGGAACCCATTCATCTCCTTGGTGTTTGAAATTGTTTGTCACATTATATTTTGTGTTGATTTGTGTGATGAAATTCATCTGCCACGAGTTCAAATCCCGGTGCTTGTCATTTTTCACGGTTTTCCATCAGAGCTACAGGTTTTAAGTTATAGATTCATAATCTGACAGACAGCAAAAAACGCAAGCAAACTAAAATAATCTCAGTAATACAAATACTGTGAGTATAAACAAAAATTCTGTTTTGTTAATCGCCTCTGAAACTTTTTAGTGTCGTATGAGGTTGGTTCAAATGAAACTCGAGTGCAGTCGATTGAAAAATATCTGACGTGCGTACTCAAAGTTACCACTCGCGTTTAGATATGCATCTCATCGAGTTATCAAGTGCTGGATGCCTTTCTCGATTAGTTCCAAAAGACTTTTCTTTTTCGAAAAAGTCGCGAATAGCTTATGTCACTTAGAGTCCATCCAGAATGGGCGTCGATTCAGTACCTACTTCAGTGATCCGGAGATGTGAAAATTGTATTCGGAGAATTCCGGACTTTAAGCCGAGTGGTCCACCACCTCGCAATGCACTTGCTGCATCTTAATTTTGATGGTGTCCGCTACGTGAGGGCAGGCGTTTCGTGCACTTCTCTGAAGCAAGCCGTTCGTCGTTTGTTTCTTTACGCACACGCATTTCTGTACACTGCCTGCATTCGCCGACGAATCTACGCTGGGGTCACAACCCTGAGGGCCCAAACATCGAATCACAGCACGCTGATCGTTCTACACCATTCCTTTCAGACTTCTACACGACATTTTTTTAACAGTCGCAATAACGCTTGTAAAGTGACTGATTTCTTATCCCACCATTCTGATGGAATAATTTTATTGCATGACACAAAGCCCACGACTGGCAAGCTCTGGGTGGATTTCTTTTGAAACATCATCACATTTTAACTGTCGGTTATCTAAAGATTTCTCTCTCTCACAACAAAACTAAGCACCGAAAGAGACTACATCGCCGCTGTGTTAAGAGGACAACATGATATCTCTACAGTTCCGCCCTTGATAACCTGCGTTGTTATTACCCGAGCCCCATTTGTATTGTAGCAGCCAGACAAAGGCGACAAATATCACTTCAGCATCAGCAGTCAACAACGAACACAAAGCTGCTTCTATTGGCCTTGGATATCACACAGCTGTTTTAGTCGACCTACAGTGGACTTGTGTAGACATCAGTCTACTTCTGTCAAAAATAATCAACAAAACCGCTCCTGCATTGACATCAATGCCTTTTCTTAACAAACCTAATTAACAATACATTGGTCCCTTAGTTAACGACAATAAATGATTCCACGAAAACCATCATTAATTGAGATAATCGCTAATCGAATATATAAAATAAACAACGTATTCAAGAGAGCTGTTTCTAAAGCAACGTACACTGAAAAGTATTCCTCAAGTTTAAAACGCTCATAAAAGGGGTAACTGGATGATTCAGGCCTGCTGAGATCACCAAGAAACCTAAATTGGGGGCCTTGTGATATCATAAATATATCGTATTTAGGTGTCACAGATTACTTGACCTTTGCTAAATGTCACTTGAAAGAGAAAACTATTTATTTATTTATTCAGCAATGAAATGTAATTTTACAACACACAAGCTGACAAATTGGAGTCATTTACAAATTAATGAATATTAAATTCGTGAAAAATATTTACTTGGAGTATACAGAGTGATGTACCAATGAGTTAGTGAGACCAAAGTTTTAAGTACGTAAACTTTGAATACTCATTTACTGGCTACAAGCTGAAGAAACAGAGTTAGATTCCCGATTGGGCAAGAAAAACTCTCTTCATGATGGTGGGTAGAATAGTTCTGAAGTGCAACCAACCACTGATTTAGCGTCATTTGTTTGTTCTCTGGGTGTGCAGCAGTTTAGTCTCCCTCGTACAAGTCAAAACGGCGTCATGACACTCTTGCATAACATGTACGAAGGGATCCTCACCCCTCGGTAACGCGAAGTTCTCAAGCGGCACAAGGCCCACGCCTCAGACCGCGCGATCACTGTGGACCCCCAGGCATTACTTCAAAACTTTAAAGTCTGCATAAAATTCCCTATGAAAACGTCTCACTGAACGAGACTACTTGTTACGACATTCATTTCCTTAACCGCTTATAATTAATCTATTCCTAGACCGATTTATAGATTGATAAGTTGTTTTACTCTTACGAGAAAAAAGCTGTTCTTCAAATATGATTTAAAGTGCGACACATCTCGTTAGTGTTTACACTTTTATCTAGCTTGTGCATGTAGTGGAAACGTGGGACAGTTCCGACAATTCATATTCAATTAAGGGGTATGTTACTAACAGTGGTATTTACTAATTTCGGAGACGTCATGACGGAATACAGACTTTAGGTGTAAAATTAAGAAACATACATTAATTAAGGAGCTATAGTCTTTCTATAGAATTACAGTTAAACGTACATAAAATGGCAGGTAGGGCGATTTCTGATCACGGGCATACCCAAAAATTGAAATGCTTACTTCTTTGGGCACCAACACGATTCGTGAAACTACTGTCTCAGACTCTTCACACCTGAACCAGCCTTCAGGTAATCTGGTTCCAAAACCCACAATAAACATATTTTCACTTTCTTATACGTCAGAATTGTAATCGTACATTTGGAAAAGCCTGGGCATATTTGCCTTGTTCTTCTCATTTCAAATTTGTTCAGGTTTTCTCTTTCTGTTTTTAATCTCCTTTGCTCAAAAAAATCCTTGTGTGAAGTGAAATAAAGGGTCTCCTGTTGCTTCCTCATATTCTATTTTCCTACATTACGAAAGAGTTTTCTACAAGATTGAAAGATTTTTGTAAATGGAGACAATTTGAGAGAGTTAGATGATTATTATTATTTAGTGTTCTGTCTGACGACAGGTCCATATGAACAGGATCCTTCCATCCTTTTCTCGGACTGGGACCTGTTCATATACGTTCTTGGCAGATGATCCAGAAATGGTTTGCCATTGCCTTCTTCTGTGTGTGAATGGAGTAATTGTTGGGATGCCACGGAGAAACCGGGGAAGCCCCCGGAGGAAAACTCCGTGTTGCCTAGACCACGGCCTTGCCCAACACAAGTTATAAATTCGGGTACCGCCGGGAATCGAACCCGAGACCCCAGGATTACAAGGCCAGCGTTCTAACCGCTAGACCACCATGGCTAATTAGATGATTGGAAAAATATAACAGAATGAGGTAATATTTGTTCATCATTTTAAAGGTAAAATATTCTACCACAATTTACTCATATTTACTTAAAGAAATTTGAATTTAAAGAAAAGTATTTCCCATTATTTAGGAACATTATTACGAAGTTACTGAGGCACTCGATTTACAACGCTTTCCATCACGCGCGGTAACAGCCTGCGATATGGGATTAATTATTTTAAACAAATTCTGTTTCCAGCATTCGTCCTGACCGAGTGAGAAAACCGTTAACACAATGTCAACTTACATACTTCTCGAATGCAGGTCAGAGTTATAACGATTAAGATTAAGTTCATTTTTTATGATCTTTAATAAATAAGCTGACATGTAATCGGCAATAACAAAATTTATCAGATGTTTGGGAGTGTTACGGAGGTAAAGTTGTCGATTGTGGTCTTCTGTGTTGGATGCCGTGTGGTCTTGTGATCACCAACATTTCGGAGGAACGTACCGCTTCCACCTTCCGGGTGAAGGTACGTCGCTTCGGACTTTTCATACATGACCTCAGGCGTCACACCACACCTAAGCTTTAAAACCATTTTTAAGTTTTATATCTAAATATATTATTTTTATTATTTTCCTTCCATTGCCTGTTGTTCCATATTCACTGAATTTTAATGACCTCAGACTTCGAATTTGTACTCAGCATACAACATTATTTTCCTAGCAAGTTTGTTAGTTAGTCAATTACTCAATCAGCTATTGAGTTGTCAGTTACTTTGTTGGTTAATCAGCCAGTCAACTGGTTAGTTAAACAGTGACTTAGTTACTAGATCAGTTAGTACGGCAAATAAACAGTTGGTCGATCAGACGGTCTGCTAGCAAAGTGGTGGATGATGCAATAATTTTGTCTGGACTGTACAGGACAGTATGAATGTATTATTGCAGTATTATTTACAATATAATTCTGCTCCATGTTTCGAATCATTGTGATATTACATTCAAGTTTAATTGATAGTTTCAAAGAGCACACGATCTGTATCTTTAGAATGCAGCCGCAGAGATGCTTGGACAACATTCTCCCTTGTTTTTTAAAATATTTTCTCCCCTTTTGGAATAGCACACATTCTCTGAAAATTACCCCCCATGAAACCAAGTTAAAGCCATTATAATCCAATGCTTCTAAGTATACTGTTCAAGCTAATTATTGTAATTACGAGAATGATAAACAGAACATTTATCATCCTTCAAAGGGATCTTGAAGTTATAATTTGAACCACTGTGAATCATTGTATCATCTGTTTCAACGTCACATAGTAGTTACTGTCTCCCACACATTCTCTAAAGGTAGTCTCTTACGATGTATTACTCTAGACAAAAACATTTCAAGTGTGCGGAGAAATAAACGTATTGCTCAAAATTGAACGTTTGCTTTATCAAATATCAGTACATGGAAGCATAATTTCCACTATCTGCCTGTTAACATTAAGTTTTCTCAAAAATGCTGAAACTTAAATGGCTTACTGTCTTTTCACAGAATGTATATGTCCTCGTTGCAAACTGATATTCAACAAAATTATATGAAGGATATAGGAAAACGTGCCTTCCAGTATTTTAAGGAAAGTGCAAGCAAATATCATGAAATACTCAAATAAAACATGCACCTGTTTCAATTTGTCCACCACAGATTGTTTAATCCGAAGTGGTGAATTTGTGGTTCATAACCACCTTAGCTTCATCATACGAATTCATAATCTTCCCTCATTGGACGGTAAACAGTCTCTAGTTGCAGCAGCGTTGATATTAACCTACTTTCGATTCATTAAAGTTCAGGACGCGATTTGAAAATTAGACAAAGAATCGCAAGTGGATTTATTTTTACAGTAGTGTCACTGCTGTAGCCACGCCCACAACCAACACTGTTCCACTCAGGGAAACAACAGCCTAAGTCAATTTACATCACTTGATTCAAAGTGGTCCATAGTATGAAACTAAGTGATTACTTACTTGAATTCAAAATCGTCTAGTAACGGTAGTGATTTGTTACCAACAAAACCAGAAACGTGAGAACTGATTCCTATTTATTTGGGTAATACAACCTACAAATTAATGCAGTTACCATATTTGCACTTTTTTGAGAAACGTTGTTTAATGAATGTGTATCCTCTCACTTCTTACAACATAAAAAGACAGCCATGTTTTATAAATTAATACAGAAGACTGAAAAGTTAAAGCAATTTTTAAGAGTCATTTTAATATTACGCCCCCGTATACGAAATAGACTCCAAAATTACTTCATTTCATAAGATCCTCCAAATGAAATTTGTAAATGCCTACAGTATTCACAGCTTCTATGGATATAACATCACATCATGACAATTTAAAGTATTTTGGTTTAATCGTTTTAAAAGCACTCGGCGCAAAGCTCAAATTATAAAGCTGTTCATTATTTACGTGTTATTTATTTGTTTATTTTGTTGCTTGCTATAGACATTAATGGATGCTAACAGTTGACCACCTGGTTTTTATGATAACTTCCACATACATAATTTTATAACACAATCGTATAGAAAATGACTACAAAATACAACCATTCATAATTTAATTTATTTTCAAACTATACCTCTAGCTTTTCTATCACTTTCATTCTTTCTTCTCTTAAATATTTTATACAAAAATGGTGGGTTTATTTGGATCAGTCACGCATTTCACACACAACCAAAATCGATCAGGAGAAAAAGTTTATATCACGATTTTTGGACTGAACCCACGAACATTAACGAATTAACGGGTGTCTCTGACTTAACTACATTGTACCTCACTGACGATGGCGATGAGACGAAATACCCTGAATGCAATTGCGGACAGGTAGAAGGGATTACATTTCGACAGACTTCATAATCCATACTCTTCTTAAGGTTTGATAATAAGGTCATTGAATTTCAATGGACTTAGACTGGGAAAAAGTCAAGCATTCAGAACTTTTAAATAGTAACCGACACCAATTCCAAGACCGAAATGCAAATGAGTAAATAAAACATATTACAAAAAAGTTTATACGAGGCTAATTTGAACTGTCTCAGATGGCACAGAGAGAATTAAAAAAACGTTTACCAACAATCGAATCACGACACCATTTATTTTACATTTTTGCTGCCAGCAATGTGACAGCGACCTCTCTATAGGTGGGGCATAGTGACGCACTGTATGAGTAACCCTGTTGCTGGTTAGGGCAGCTGTCAACAGAACCTCATGGCGAGTGTAAGGCAGTTCCGTAAATCATCACCGATACCGAAAAAAGAGAACGAACATTTCAGAGCTTAAGTGCTCTAAATAACCAATCTTGCAACTCGTTAAACGTAGCACAAAGAAGTTGACTTCATTCAAGTATTTAGCTCGTTCTTTATGAGAAAAATTTTGAAGACATTCGACGATGTCTCTGCGATCTTAACATTTATGGACGAACCCTGATTCTCTTCAGCCATATTATATGGGTTTATGTTTCTGTTGTAGACTATTACAATCACGGACATAATATCATAGACACTAACTGATAGACTTAAATGCGAATAGCATGTCGTGTGTGACCACCTGTCCTGTCCTGGTCAACTCTGTTCTTGTAGTGTTATATGTGCATCACTGTAATAAAACCAATAACCTTTTCTGCGCAGAAGTTTAAAATGCATTGTGGACTGTCGGACTCTGCAACTGCGTTCGCGTTGCTGAAGGCCGTGGTTAGAGTTTAGCAAGAGCGTTCATTTTGGTTGAAATTTAATTAACGGAAATAAACCCCGAGTGACCTGAAGATAATTCTGGCTAGCTGGTTCTTCGGTACGTTGAAATGTGGAAGAATTATCATGAATGCTGTCTCGGGAGGAATTCGGTAGGTACCGGGCGCGACTTTTTCTAAGTCATTAAAGACGTTCGTATTCGGTAGCTCGGGACCAAGGATGGTCAATAGGAACCTCAGTCAGGAAAACCGGTCCTTCCTAAGATTTTTTTTATCAGGTGTACTTCGAACAACAATCAGGCGATTTCCCACGATGACAATTCAGTCGACGAGGATAACATTAAGATAGATCTTGCGGAAAACGAGAATATAGTCAGATTAGGTTTGTATTTATAAAGACAAACCTACAACATCAGAACACAAACATGTGATCATGTGCAGGAGACACGAGTTTCTTTCTTCAATACGCAGGCGTGAGGAGGTCGCATTCCATGGAGGTCTTACGTCACAGCACGAAGTTCAAATTCCCAGTGGGCCGCGGGCACCGAAACCTTATATCGTGTGTCACAAACCGTGGTGCGTGTTATTCTGAGGCTCGCAGTGTAATGTTAAAAGGAGAATTAACTTTCAAAACTGTACACCGTATATTACGTCATATGGATCTTAATCTACGTCATACCGATTGTAACAGTCTTTCAGAGTCGAATGAAATGTGAAGATTGTAGTGAAAATTGAACTGGAGGGGATGAAAAGAAACTAGAGCGGAGATTGAACGAGACTGTGACTAGGTAGTTCCCGAAATCAAGTTTAGTAGCGTTTTAGTTGCGGAATTCTGAAGCCCCTCACGAGGAATAAGATGAACGGATGAAGACAGTGGAAAGCAACAGAAAGAGTGATACTACAGACTCTGTGACAGAAATAAGCATGGAATAGCACGGCAAAAACAAAGAGAATATGAAGAAGAATATATTGAGATAAAGAGTTCATGTGACTAAAGAAACAAAAATGGATGAAGGAAAAGAAGAACAAAATTTTTTTATCGTCTACGGTCAGCTTGACCGTCGTGACCCCACCGGGGTTTTCTTGTGAAAGTACCACGGTGGTTTCACCTTGCCTATCCTTGGCCAGTCTTCATCCATCAGAATGGAAGAGAAAGGACGCGGACAAACATCCATGGCTTGAGTGGGACTCGAACCCACGGCCCCAGCGACCAAGCGGCACAAGGCCCACGCCTCAGACCGCGCGGCCACTGCGGCCGGTAAGAACAAAAATAGACAATTATAAAAGCAGAAGTGGATTTTAATAATACATAGAAAGAGATTAAAACTCATTTTTTGCAACAACAAAAAAAGCATATGAGATGAAGATACAAAGGAAAGAAAATAAGTGCAGAGAAAGACGGAGTATGGCACAGACGTTGCCATGAGTGTGCAAGACCATAATGCACTTCACGAGCGACATTGGACTGTACACACCACAGCTTTCGAGGAGCGAGCACGAACAAGAACAAGGACAAGTCTCCTGCCTGCGCTTCATTGATCCTGCATCAAGTAAAAATCGTGCTGCATATCGAGGTTGATTGACCTCTTTGATCGAGAGGTATCGATTTCTCTCGCATGAGCTTCAAGTAACAATAGAGACCGGGGGAAAACGAGGAGACTGGATGTCGGAATGATGTGGAGAAAAAGAACAACTTGTGAAAGGGGGGCCTCCTTCACACTCTGCAAGTAATTCCGTCCCAGAATCCGGTGGACCGTGACCGGTACCATACAGCGTTTTGTGTCTGGTTGCTTGGATACGCATCTTCACGTCTCCAGCGTTGTTATTCGTCGAAGGAACCAGAGATGCAAGAATATTTTTATCACATGAGAAAGGATTATTCTACAATTTGAACGTGTTGCATAGTTCGAAATAGACAAACATTATATTTTATTTAATTCAATGTAAGTAGATTTTTAGATGAAATCTGAATGCCTTGTTCCAGCTGTGACTGGTAGTGAATCCATTTCTATGGCTCTAAATCCAAATCGTACACAACGGCTGCACGTAATTAGAAGTTACAACAGGTCTTCATCTTGTATCCGAATCTGAGCTATATTTAGAAGGGGGATGACTTGAATTTTTCCTCTCCGGTGGTGTCTGGCTTGTCAGTGTTTTCCGATTACAAAAGAAACATTCTGTGAAGAACTGGTCAAAATGAATTTTAGTTTACTCTGAGAAAGTAACACGCATTGAAATTTCTGAAGAGGTAAACAAACAGGAAAAGGATTATATTTCATAATGAAGAACTTCCTGGTTTACAGGATTAAAGCTCACCAAGTCGTATAAGTAGTTGGTCTAGAAAAAAGATTGTCTGGGCATGTAGCTCGGATCGATTCATGCCCCCCCCCAAAAAAAAAAGAGGACAAGAAAATGTAGTGGTGCTAAAATTAAAATGGTACTTCGACTTGAATTGAAATTCCTTAACAAATCATAGCGGTATTTTTTTTTTCAAGAGATGTTACAATTCTGGATTCTACTGCATTAAGACGGTTCCTTTCAGTTCCAAGATTGACAGTTGTCGGGATGAGTGATCAGCCCACAGCAGACCGTAAGATGCTGAGTGGTTGGCAAAGTGATGCGAACATTACGAAACTGATTGGATGCGAGGCGAAGCTTTTATTGTTAAGATCTTATTCTGACAGTGATCAAGGAGATGAATAAGACTCGAAATAAGCGGCAATCACTTCTCTGACACCGGCCGAAGTTTGAAACTGGCCGATCCCGATTACAAATTACAGACATCGACACTGGATGGAAGTGAAAAGTCAGCTTCACCCTGTAGCCTTCTCAACAACTGGATAAAAAGGCAGATGCACTCTGGACATGGTGGTGATTGCCGCAAATCGAATTCTGGTCATCCAGTACATTCTGACTGAGCTTCAAAAGTAAAAAAACTTATTTAAGAATACAAAACTAATGCAGATTCTCTGTAGGAAGGACCCGAAGGTTCAACGCTACTAATGCCAGAACCAGCCACTAAGTACGAATCTGAGGTTACTTCCACCCATTTTCCACCTTCATAATCTGTTTTCCTCAGACGCACTATAATCTTAGCTTCCTCCTACTCGGTCATTGAAATAGCGGTTTTTGAAAATCTTTACCACAAAATTTTGTACGAAGTCCTTCTCTGGCCCATTCTTTATTCGTGCCCCAGCTTCGGAACCTTCCTATAAAATGTGACCTGCCATGGCGAACCTGTGGCCTACTGCAGTGTCACGGATGGTTCCTTTATCGAAGCAACGAATGCAGGCACAGAAGTTTCTTGTAGTCAGCTGAAAAACTGCTGTGACTACATGAGCTGTCCATCTCATTTTCGTTTAATCTATTATTCATTAATTTATCATAGCTTTTACATGTAATAAATTGTATTTTAATGTATATGTTACACTTGGACCAGAACGACAAATGTCAC
>NW_019060411.1:45370-69884 GCF_000696155.1 Zootermopsis nevadensis
TGGGTCAAAACGTGGAAACAATAACTGTCGAGTGGGCGTCCAGAGTTTGCGTTGTGTTGTCGCGTTCTGGCCGAACAATGACAATGGCTGCCTACTAATATACCACAAGACAACGTTTTGCGAAGACAAATGACGCGCTATCTTTTTGTTACATAGCAATGGAAAATGTTAACACTTTGACACGAATATGATGGCAGAAGATGGTAAGCGGATGTGCTAGAAGGGTCATATTAAGGTCTTCGTGAAGGTGAAAAGAGGTTTTGAGGTTTTCACGGCGGTGAGTCTGAAGATGACTGTTTTCTGAGTTGTTGCACCGTTTAGTCTGGTAGACGTTTACCGACGTTGCAGAATTTCTTGCTGCCTCCATCATCAGGGCCCTAAGGATGGAGGCAGAACTTCATTTTGTAAGTAGAAACAAATTGTTTACTTACAAATCGCTTATTCCAATAAAATCAGCGACCGGGAAATGCGTTCTGGTAACGAAGGCGTGCCTTAGTTCCATCGCCGTATGCGCGGCCAAATATGAAGTGCGTGTCAACAATCCCCGCGAATTTGTACTCGACGGCTTTTTGGCAAAGAACAATAGTTGGGTGTGAACACCAAGACCGTTACATCCCACTGCACACTGAGTCAGGGGGCGACTATTTCGTGGAGGGAACTTAGCAATGACGCTCTGTCGCTGAACCCGGTGGGCGCTTGTTTTAAAAAGGGCCTACAAATATGGTTCTAAATACGTAATTTGTCATAATTTAGTTGAAAGGCGACGAAAAAACGTAAAATCTTATGCAACCTGTTAAAGAAATTATAACTAGGTATGCACACTACACGCCGTTAAATTAGGATAAGTACATGGATGCCGAAATAGATCATTCGATGGTGCCATATTTTAGGGTATCGAAGGACTAGACCTGGCAGGTTTTAAAACCGCTCATAAGAAAACTAACAATTACACGTGTCATCATTTTTACACTGGAGATGGCTATCTTGTGGGATGTTGTGCCGTGTAGTATAGTGGAAATTGATCGACGTTTCAGAGCTGCTGCCTGCGTCCATCGCCAAGGCTCGTATTGGTGGCCTACTGGACTCTTACGCATGTGGTCATGAGATCGAAACCAAGTGTAGTCGGCGTCTTTTGTTTCATTCAGGCGGTGTTATTTTACGTAATGCAAAGAATAACTACACCAAAGTTGTGTACTTTTTAATCTATTATCTTACATCAATGACCGGCTGTACCGTACGTCGCGCTAGTGTCAATCCCACCCCATAAGTTCGCTTGTCTACCATGTTAGAATTACCGATTGTAGTGGATTTTAAAAAAAATCCTTTTAGGGTAATCCCTAATGGCATAACGTTTATACTAAATTCCATCCAAATTCATCCAGCCCTTTTAGAAAGGAATCATTTGGGCAGACGGACGGACAGTCAGAAAAACTATCATTGCCAGCCACATTTGCGTTCATATCGTGTAGACTATGCGAATAACGCTTAAAAACTAAGCTAACATTTTCGAGACTTTAGTTTCCGTTGTCTACAAATAAACTAATGTGGACTATAATTCTTTAATCGGTCTGCTCTCTAAACATGTAATATTTTTTACAATATCCTGTTGAAATCCTTAGAACCAGATACGCGGATAGGAGGAAAATTCATTCTGAATCACCATGGGATTTACTCTCTTTTGCTAGGACTGTTTTTGTGGTAGGATTGAGGTTTTCAGGGCGGTGAGTCTGAAGATGGCTGTCTTCTGGGTTGTTGCGTTGTCGCTCTGATGATGGAGGCAGCAAGGATCTCTGAAACGTCGGTAAACTTGTACCAAACTACACGGCGCAACAACCCAAAAGACAGATGATTGAGTTAGCGGCTTTGAACCGTCAGATTTGTAGGCCAGCGGCTTGATGTTCTAGTGCGACGCTGTTTGCAGAAGAGTTCCGATGATAAAGAACTTAACGTACTTCGGCGACTCAGCATGTCGGACTTCAAAGGAGAGGGTCATGTGCTAATAAAGTTACTTTTTTACACCCTCCATGAGCGTCCCTTCCACAAAAGTCACATATCCACAGAATGTCCCGAACTTCTGCCGCGTTTTATAGCCACAACGATGTTTCGTTTAAGACAAGATCCATAAAACACGACGGTCTCAACGCTACACAGTAGGATCCCGACTTCGGCTACAGAGAGATGTCAGTTGTTTCACGACGGACAAAACACAGCTGTCACGGATACTCAGCTTGCAAATGAGTGGCAGAGTAGGTGCATGTTTAGGCTTTGTGAAAGAATGGGTCGAAAGAAACGTGAGTCAGTTGGCGAGTCGGTGGGTGGGTAAATTAAGCGGGTGGGTTAAGGAACACTGAGTGACTAGTCATTTGACTTAAATGAATGAAGGCGTGAGTGAATTATATGAATAAACTAAACTGAGTGATTTATGTTTACATGTGGTAATAAAGACAATACAAAATAGCGTGACCATTAAAATGGCGCCCCCCGTAGTATATATATTTAATTACGGACTACTACATGACAATAGTGCACTAAATTTATAACAAGAAAGAATAAGAAATATGACGTAAAATAAGAAATAACTGGGTAGTATTCCCAGACGCTTTGGACAGAACAGAATCATTCATTTCAACTAGCAGTAATATAATTTTCTCAGGGTTTATTGCTTCTATTAGAATATAATTATTAGTAGAAAGTAGAAGATAAAATAATTACAATGGATTTTATAAACACAGCGAAAACTTTCGAATTTAACTTTGTTCCTCTCAAGAACAATAAACAGTACTAGAAAGATGTACTTTATGAAAGAGTTCTGGAAACGTCATTTATGTCATATCCTGTGGTTATGATACAAAGCGGTTGTAAATGTATCACGGTGGACTTTCTAACCCATTTAATTGTTTTCATATTATTCAGTCTTAGCAACTTACTTTAATGAACTTACCATTGTTCCGTTTTATTTTCTAAAGGCTGTCATAAGTACCACAACTTTGTGCTTACGTTATTCTAGGATGTTTTTAAAAGTTTATGTGTCTAGCATAAAACTTGGCGCTTGGAGGAGAGGAGGTATAGCTCCTACTCATTCTTAACCTCTGCTCTGGATAGGGGTGAGTGCTCTTTTCTGTACAATAACGTCGTTTCTCCTAGTTTATTAAATGTTACTTTTAATCTATTTGCGTTATGTGGTGTTAAATATGGCGATTACGGTCAATACCAAATTAGAATAGTGTTGAAAGCAGTTGTGTCTTATTGCCAGATACTGCATCATTTGCCAACAGAGATTAAGAAAAAATACGAAAACTTAAGTCATGTTAGCCTTCATCCTGAACAAATCCAAACTGTTGACCTTTGAATTCGAAGGAGAGATGCTAGCCAGTTTATTGCGAAAATCTTTATAAATGACATCATCAATGAACTTACTTAGTAACTGGATGAAATGGACTGACACGGAGCTCGGAATGAGGAGAATTTTGGTCTGGAAAGAAACCTCTTGTAACATAAATATATCTCAATAATAAATCTAAGGAGTACTCATTGCCCCTTCTTTCTTAAAAGACTTCACTCCAACCATGTTGGTGGGTTCCCTGTCACCACGGCGTTTCTCCTAGGGTTGTCGATGGAGCAGAAGTTTTCCAGATATCTGGGGTACCTGCCACGATTTCTTTATTTCGTTGTGTAGTTCATCTCTTCATATAAATGATCAGCATGTTTTCAATGCGTAGATCTTGAATAATGAAGTCCAGGTTGATATTACGAAGCTCCGAATAGCAGTCCTGTGTACGTTTCTACCTATGTTCTATCCGGATAAACCGGGCACTGTGTGCCGCTACCGACATACGTCAGTCAAGGTGCAAAGGAGGTTGGTGGCTCGAATTCTGGGTCGGAATATCGAGGTTCTTTTGTAACATGCGCAGTTTCTTCAGCAACCGCCACCTTCCAGATCCTTACTACACATATCTCAAAAACATGTAAGTTTTCGCATGATGTTGAATATACAATGCGTATAACAAAGTACAATCAAATAAATAATTCTAAAGAATAACTTCTTCACTACAAGAAAAAACCCCGATCTAAATGAAACAGGTTATAATGTCGAGCAAAATGTTTGAACTGCCTGTATATTCCGAGACATGACATTCCTCTACTGTTTAATGTCTTTCGCCTGAATGGTATGCAATATCAGGTTTAATTCAAAGAACTGCACATGGCGGCTCCAGCTGGTTCATCCAGTGACTGGGGGGACTCGCCCCACCGGCTGAAGAACTTCATGTCCTCTCCTCTTGCTGAGGGCCTAACAGATGCGATCATTGTGACCCGACCGGGCTGGATTCATGGGGAGACGGTCAACTCAAATCGTCTTTTCAGTAATCCTAATATGGAGTGTTTTGGTAAACTAGAGATAGTGTAGTGGGTTTAAAGACACTGTGAAACATGAGGTCATCTGCCCTTTTTTATGGTTGGTTATGACACTAAATGAGAAGTAGACGAGTCTGTCTCTTAACGCTACTGCCTTAAGGACCTATTGTAACAGCCACTGATGACAAGACTGATGATAAATGAATAAATAACGTTACTGAAATGGCGACTGGCAGGTGATACGAAGTTATTGAAGAACAACCCAATAGCAGGTGGTCTGTCCGATAACGGAAAGTAGTCATACGAGTTGCAGCTCAGTTTTAAAATAAGATGACAAAAAAAAAAGGTGTAAAGATTAAGACGAAAATTGAACTGTATGACATATTTAATCGTTATTATAATTCTAATTAATTAATTCGCTATTTAATGTTTATCGTAGCTAATGCGAGTTTGTGCAACTTATTTCTAATTCTTATCCAAGTAAGCTAAAATAATCATTATTTGCAACTTTTTCTTTTCAATTTTTCGCTACCACTTAAGATGAGCTCAACAATTTTGTATGTTTATATGTAAACCGGTAGTTAAAATGTAAAAATAAGTAATTGAAATGGTTCGACAATTTTCGATAAAATTCTTTAATATTAAAAAAGAAGCTGTGTAGGCACTAAGGGGAGTGGTGTACAGCTCTTATTCCTTCTTAACCTCGACACTAGAGAGAGATGAGTGGTCAGCGTCACACCCCGGCAACGCTTAACCCCCGGGGAAAGGACCCCCGTACCTATTTTATAGGAAGTTGGGTGGGCCCCAGAGCCGGTCTAGACGCAGTGAACGGTAGAGAAAAAATCCCGATTGGACCCAGGTCGACCAGTTCGTATTCAGTCATCATATTGACTGAGATACCTTGGTTCCATTCTTTAGTATTAAATTTAATAAAAATCAGGTTACCCGTTCTCGGGTTTATTCATAAGTACTGTGGAAGATGTTAACGTTCTAAGTCACATCACCTGCGCGTTACTTTACGCATCTTATTTGCCCACCAAATCTTCATTTCTGATCACTACTTAATGGCAAAAAGGCGGCAAAGAATTTCAGATGAATGACTGAACGATGCAACAGGCAAAGCAAATTAAAATCACGGCATGCAATTTGGAGAACATAGAAGGATATACAGAAAACAATGAAATCGACATTTGTAACGCATGAAAATCGATTAATGAATGATAATATAACAACTTAAATTAAAGAATCTAAGTCAACGTTTTGTAGAATAAATCTGCGTTACAAAATGTGCTTTAACATTTGGAAAGTGGTAAAACAAGGGGGAGGTAAAATACAGAACAAACAGTGGTACAAGTGGTGTGGAACGCTGGATTCCAATTAATGATAATTATTTTGTTAAATGTATTTGCACTCACAGAATGAAGTACTCGATAACGCGGTATATTAATTAATCCGCGAGCTTAAATGCATAAATTCCCTTTTTTCTCCACCAGAAACCAAACAAGAAACAGGTTCGAGCAATGCGTTTCGGCTACCTATGCTTCTGTCACGTGGGTTTGGAATAGACAGCGCTCCTACTGGTTATCAGCTCGTCACTCACAAAGAGCAGAATTCGGCTTAGCCGCCAATACTACTGAGAAACACAAGAACATTATGCTCAGGTTCTAGGAGGGAAGGCGACAACCCTGCTCAAGACCCTTCCTAGGAACTCTGTTGTGTCCTCACCATGTGCACTCACTAGCCGAGCGCAAGATGTGAATTGTGTGTGTACACTGCGTTTGGAATACAATTTTATTAATGCCCAGTGTTTCCTAGAACTGATTCTATGGCCTTTGTATTCCACAGAGGCACATAGAGACGTGTGATTTATTATGGGTTCGTGTCACTGGACCTGCAGGACTATCCTAGAAATGATGCCGTTACTACTGAGCATTTTTAATACACTGACTGTACACTTTAAAGAAGGTGCTAGAGGCAAATCGAAATGTTCCAGTGTATTTCAAATCGCAGTCACTCTAAGTAAATTCATGGAAGAATGGCTTGCACAGGTGATATGGGAGAACGTTGTCACCACGTACATTTCTAAAACACGAAGAAATTTAATAAAAACATTTATCTTGACTTTTATGTAAAAAAATTCAAATTCTGAAAGTTCACATTCATTTTGGTATATTTTATATTAATGAATCATCACCTACTCCATTTTGTATCCCAGCAAATGGTAATATCAATATCTTAAATTAACGTTAATAATCAATTTCTGGTTTTTCAACCAAAGCCCCCACCGGACCCTGTCCTGGGCAAACACAATCCAGTCTCCTTCAACTCCTATCTCCCATAGATCCCGCCTGAGATCATCCTCCTATCTACGTCTACGACATACCTCGGAACCGTGTTTCGAAACTAGAACCCCCCAAGTTCGATGGTCATAAAGACAAAGATTTTAAAACTTTCCAACAATTTTTCAGTTTCAGCATATAATTTTCGTACAACGCAAAATATTATATGGTCTATAACGAAAACGTCTAGTGAAGTATTAAAATTACGCAAATATGAACCGTTTCATAAAGAGTTTTAAGGGCACGAATGCATAGCCAATATGTTTAGAATGTATAATACATATCTGAGGCTGAGTCAGGCCTGCTCACCGATTTCACACGCTAAATTTGCCGAAGTTGTTCTCATCTTGTCCAGTGGCGTGCAGAGCCACCAAGCGACGTGACCCTTCAACATGCTGTCGTTGTTAGAGTAAATGCTGACCACTGCCATACCCTCACAACATGGTGGAATAGGTGTGGGTAGGTTATACATGTAACTACTATAGGGGCAGATATCAGTAAATGCAAACACAAAACAATGAGTAGAAACCAGAAATCTGTTAATGTAGGTCGCGAACCCGGAGAATTAAACGTGCTGGATTTCAACTAAACTGTCCGTTGCTTTCAAAAATTTTACGCCGTGCTGTCTCCCACATGATTTACGAACTTTTTGGGCGAATTCATCGCCTACATATTCAAGGTTGATCCTGAAGAGAGAAGCGATTATTTCTCCGAAACGTTGGTATCTACCTACGAGTCCATAAGGCATTGCTACCCTGAGGTTGAAACTTTGAGTACAACTTCCTAAGTTGTGGTAACAATTAAAAAATAACTAAGATTTTGTATTGAATATTATCAGCATGAGGCACGAGACTTAATATTTTGAAGATGTAACAGTTACGTTTTCATCATATGTTGGGAGCACTTTTAGTTCAGGCTAGAAATCAGATTTGTTCGACAGGTATCAATACACAACTTCTATACTATATTTCAATCATATGGATCCAATTAAAACCGAAACGCTGCCAGATAGGAATGTCCTCAGCTCAGAACGTAAGACGGAACAGTACCTCAACACACATCACAGAACAGTCTGTCTCAAATTGACTATTTAACACATAAATACATCGGCAACTTCTCTGACTTTCAGTGCATGTGTACAAATTCAGCAAGAGTCCTGGCGGGAAGACCGCACACTACTTTCTGTGGCGGTAGAATAGTAACAATATTTATTTCCAGTAATGTTACCCATTGGTGTTCTTTATTTCAACTATCCATGTCAATAACAAGGACATTCCTAAAAAATTGTGGGTAGTATTTATAGGATGCGTAAAGAGTTAACAGCCCTCGTACGTCTAAGCAGGAGGTAAGTTCTCACTCCTGCCAGCAGTTGGCAGCTAACCTACTATTCCAAGAAAGAGGCAGGGGTAGCGTCTGAAAATGAAGGGAACTGATTCTCGTATCGATAGTTCTCGACCTTGTGTTCAGAAAAGAAGATGTTTTTGGGACGGCGGTTGTGCCATTCTCCTTCGTCCGAGACGAAATTGTTGAGCCTCCCTTTTGTCACGTCAGCCTGAGCAGACCGACTATTTCAAGCACACGAACTAACTTTTCGAAACGATTTCAACACAATAAAAGGTTTTGAATAATCGCCCCTTAGAGAACGTTTAGCACCACACCCACATATTTTAACCCCCAACCCCACCTCTTGTCAACCATTTCAAAATTGTCTCTTTAAGTACGATAGCGACTTAAGTCACACTGAATAAATATTGATACTTTCTATAAATTCTGCAAGATAGAGGTGTTACTTATCCTCGGTTTATTATATTGGTAACTATGTTTGTCATCTAGTTGTTACGCCGTGCAATTGTGTGTATACGGAGCAAACCCCCTGCCGTGAGAAAATAGAATCTGTGTTATATTGCTATTTAACTACGCTGTTTCAGGTAAAAAGTGAGAATCATACGACACCCATAAATACGACAAACGCAATGTTACTGAGTGTTAAAGCATATTATATATATATATATATATATTATTCGGCTTTAAAAGGTTAATAACACTGAAAGTCATTTCTGATGAGAGAACCCGAAAAGATGCTACAAAAACAAATTCAGCGCTTAAATTTTTGTTTTAACTTAACCTCACGAAGAAGCCTAATCTTCGGTAAATACCACTTGCAACGAACTCGGTCGCTGAAGAACATCCTACATGAAGACGACTTGTTTTGAATTTCCACAAGTTGTTTTCGGCATCCATCAGTGTCAGCCCAAATGTACAACCTTCACGTCAGTGCTGTGGGGCGGGAACATGCCATTAGTCACGGCACATCATTCAACAAGTCCACATTCAAATTGTAACTTAACGTACTTCCGTGGAGAGAGTGTAGGCCGCTGTGGTACTAGCAACAGAACGCCAGAAAACTCCATTCTATCATCTGACGAAAGACATTCATGTGTACAAAACGCTGAAATAGGGGATCACTTTGTCACATAAACGAATTAAATGCTTATAACTAAACAACCATAACAAAATTCCTCGTTCTTCGTTCAAAGAATTCTAAACACAGGACAGTTACTCAGCTCTATGATAAGCTACGACTTGTTAACGGAACCAAAGGTTCACGGCATCAAAATGTCACCATCGGATCCTTCTACCATAAATCAATATATTCTACACTCAAAACCTATTGTTCTAATACCCATTTTATTGTAACCCTACTACTATTTTGTCCGTCGTGTTGGAGTAGTTAACAATGCTCCTTTGTATTTGGAAGGTCCTGGGTTAAAATCTCGACAAAAGACAACACTTCAAGTTGCTTGGTTTTCTCAGTTCCTCCAAGCAGATGTCAAAAATATTATTTTAAATTAGGCCACGACCACATCTTTTCTAATTCATAATTCACTAATTATTCTACCACCCGACGCTATTTAATCTGAGTTATTAACAGCGTCGTAAAGCAAACCATACATAATTAAATAAATACAGATCTTTCTCAAAATGTATTTTCGCTTCATGATGTTTTTAAACCATTGCTGCTAAAATTCTCACACTCACGAGAATGCAAAATGTAAAAACAACTGCAATAATAAGTACCAAGTAAGGTAATAACAATTAATCAATTGCTGAGAGGAGTAGCCTAAAAAATTATTATCAAGACATTTGTTATCGGGCAATATGCCAATGAAATTTTTATCGGATCTATTATTTGTTACTTCTAGCGATGTTATCCATTTATAAATTTAAGAAAAGTCGAAAGCATGAACAATGAAAACATTAACATTTGTAAGATTTTAAGTTCTCACTGCGGATTATGGAATGACTGTTTTTGGATTGTTACGCGGTGTAGTATGGTAAAAGTTCACACACTTTTTACAGATGCCTGGTGCCTCCGTCATCAAGGTATTGGAGGTAGACTACACTGCCCAACAACCCAGAAGAAAGCCTCTTCAATCACACTGGTGTCTACGTGTTCTTCCTCATACACTGCTCATTCGCAGGGAACAGCATGCAGAAAACTGATTTAACACGCATACAAAGTGTACTCAGCTGTTTCCTTGTGTAAAACTTATGCTGAATCGAAAGGCAGTAAGAATAATTATGTTATACAGTGAAACAAAGTACTGGGAAGGAAGATATTTAAATTGTTTTGTTTCGTTGTTAATCGTGGTGTTTTACTTCGATGGGAGTACAAAAGTTACAAGTAAAAAAATATCAGAACCTGGGAGCTGGCATGCGTTCTTAGAATCTCGTCATAGCAATGATGTAAGGGAACGTGTTTGCTATCAGACGGAATGGAATACCGAGCTGACTAAAGCTGACGTAGCTGAAATTCTAGGAATTACAATAATTGATTGTTTCCAACGCCACTTGTATCTGTTACAGTGACGTCATGTTTACGAAAGCAATCTATTTATTATAACTTAGAGACGATTGTTATGAGCAATGACAATGCGAATTTATGGAAGTAATGAAGACTAACCTACACAATATCCGCGCTGTTTGTTTGAACAGAGCCTACACGGTGGGGCTCACTCACCCAGACATCTCACACTACACACCCCGGTCGTATGCCCACCCTTCCACCCAATACAGACACTCACTCGTCCATTGACTCACCAAATACTTTGCACATTGCAGAGCTTTGATTTATAAGCACTATCTCGCAAGATAAATTTATAAAGGTGAATGAGTGAGTGTCGAGGAATGTGGAATAGGCGTTTGTGCGGTACTGGTTGGTCAGTTAATGGTGCTGTATCAACTGCAAACTGTATGTAGGATAGAACAATATCCAATAATTGGTAGATTTACAAGAAAGTGGTTGTAGCAATGGGTCACAACCTATGTGAAACGTACATCAAAGCAATCGGCTGGAGGAACTCGAGAGCTGTGGTCCATCAACAGTCCCACAACTAAGTTTTACACCGGACGTCTTGGTGGCAGTGTGAATATTTCGAAATTCGAAAGATGATTGTTGTTTGCTTAGGATACAAGTCTAAATAGTAGAAAGAGAATTTGGAATATTACAACAGAATAACTGTCTGAGCAGAAAACTAGCTTCACCTTTAACACAAGTACCCATCTGTATAGGATTTGATGTTTTTACGGCGGTGAGTCTGAAGATTTCTGTCTTCTGGGTTGTTGCGTTGCGTAGTCTGGTAGAAGTTTACCAACGTTTCAGAGGTCCTTGCTGCCTCCATCATCAGTGCAGGACTGCACGGTGCAACTAGCCAGAAGACAGCCATCTTCAAATATCCACCTGCGCTGGTACACAGCCGATCTAATACGCATTATGGAAACATCGGTTGACTTTCATTTCTCCATTGATTTTCTAGCTCTCCGGTGTTTATCACATTCTTGTATTTGTAGTATTCCGTAGTTTTAAAATAATTCTGTATATTAGCCGAGTCAAAGATAACACCAGAGATTGTTCCAACGGTATAAACATTTTTAACTCGGAGCCTTGTGTTTTGGGCAGCACTTAACATTACGTCACGGCTTCAATGTCCAGTTAATCCTCCGTTCAGACGGACTTTACTGAAGGTTTGTTTTCTCTACCATGTCCTCCTTTTA
This sequence comes from Zootermopsis nevadensis, assembly GCF_000696155.1. The sequence continues at coordinate 57,118 of NW_019060411.1, forward strand.
ATAAAAAGTAGCCATAATTGTGCAGTTCTTCGCGATGAGATTTGCTAACGTACGCTTGCAGGCCGCTCTTTATTCAAGACATGCAGAACGATTTGAAGTACTTAATTCTCAACTTACCACCCATAAAATCAGTTATATCCAAAGAACTGTAATGTTAAAATGTCATGTGTCTAAACAATTTCAAGTCCAGATGCTTGTCAAAATTACAGTGATCACTACGCAGGCTCCAAAAATCTTGTTGCCCCATGCGTCCACCTAAGTCTCCCTGATGATTTTCTCCGCGGACAGAAAATCTGAGAGCGGGTCACTCTGTACCGTGTCGCACGCAAGGTAAATATTGACACTCTTGTGACAATATTTACACTGGACCGAGGAATGTCCTGACCTATCACTCGAGAATCAGGGGGTCAGAGTAAAATCTTGACATGTCACGAGTGTTTCTGCTGTCAGAACCCACAGCACGCGTTCCATTTTCTGGTAATAAATGTGTTATAATTATAATCTCGTAGACGCAACTTACGACTCGTCATTGCTAGAAGTATGGTGAAATTTCTGTCAAAGTTCCTAAAGTTTTATTCATGCTTCTTATACAGTGGACGTAAAATAACTGTAAGCCTGAATGACACACAGAGGACTGAGGTAAAGATATCGAAGCGTTTATACATACGGAGAGATAACTCATCCCTTCCTTGTATGCTATCGGATGTGAAATTATTACGTTTAGACTATAGAAGTAGAACTTTCGGATTGAAACGTGTTTCTACATTGCTATTTCCCCCCATCTTTGGTTAACGAAATACAGTGTTGCGAATCAAAATGCCAACGACTGTGTCTAAATTAAAAGGTAACATTTTATGTTAAATTAAACTTGCTCACACATACATGTGACGTATTCCTCCCCAATTCCCACATTCCCCCCTATTAATGAGACGTGGCTCAAGCTTGAAGATCGTTTGCATTCGCTGTGTAACTTAAAAGATCAAAAAGTTTTATTACTTGCGTTCTAAGGGTGAAATGCTTTCCTTCCCAATCTGTGATTTTTCTGGAATTAATTGTAACTAATCTTTGACTAGATTTAAAGAAGCGCGTTGTTTTATGAGAATAAAACGTTTTTAACACTCAGGGGTAAGAGGATGCCTGAGGTTGAACAAATAAAAGAAGGTAACATAGGCAGAGTATATCGATGAGAAATGAGTGCAAAATATTGTCATAAAATCGGCAGAAAAGAGACCACTTTGGACACCTAGGAGTAGATGGGCTGATAATATTAAAACAAAAGTTATGTTTACCTCACCTGGGCTCAAAGAACTAACGCCGGAGGCCCTTGGATAAATCCTTACGACACTGAATCTTTGTGCTGAATTCTTTGAGTAACTAATCAGTTACTACTTTTCTCAGGAACTCTGCTGCGAGTAGTTGATTAGTTAAATATTAGTAATCAGCGCCATATGAACTGTAGATATCAGTGTTGAATGTGTTGAAAGGTTGATCATGTACAATGAATCCGAAGGGAAGGGAGAGGTCTTGGCGTGTTTGAACGTACCAAACCGGAATTCGACTAGAAAAAGAAGAAATTCACGATGAACTTGAGTCAGGACAGACGGTGCTATGGCAAAGATTCAAAATGGGTGCCAAAAGAAAAGTGGTCAGACAAGTTACTGCTGTACCATGGCAAACCTACTGGGCGGATGTGGCACATTCATTTCGTCAAAACTCGAAAATTAAGAATATGCAGAGTTTGATTTTCGGTCTTCAAATTTTAATACGAATTCAGAGGGCAGGCGTCTGATATGGCGCTTTTTCCATAATATTGACACTTAATTAAGTTAGGACTTTATTCTTTTTGGTATTCAAATTACTCGCATAAGTGTAAAGATTTGATAATTTGTTATTCCTTTACCATCGGTTGAGCTGAATTTTCAGTTTCTAGTCTCACTACTGCGTCCAGACCGGATCTGGGACCTTTCCAACTTCCTGTTCAACAGACACTTGGACCCTGTCTCCAGGGATAAAACAACCGAAGCCTGAAACTAATGTCTGGAGATGTATTTCCTGTTTCCATGCACGCATTGTCATTAGTGAGTTCTAAGGGTCCTAACATCTGAGGCTTCTGGTAAATGAGATAATCCAGATCTAAAGCTGGCGACATGTCTGTTCTGTCTCAGAAATTTTTTTAACGACATGAAATCTTTACTGCGGTTACATGCAACATGTTACTGCTGGTAAGTTTCACGATCTATTTTCTTTGGATAGGGCCACTGTTACAATTGCATCTATGAGACCAGCTTGTATTTTATTAAAATATTTCTCTCAAAATAGTTTTATCGTCTTAGTTTTCTAGGAAATTTCAGAAATATCCTCATATCAAAAGTCACAAACAATTCATTAAATTATTTAACAGAATTTTTTTTAAAATCATAGTCGAAAACAAAATTATTTCTTTCATACCTCAACATACCGACAACTAAGAGTAATTATAGACAGAAATCTTCATTCGACAAATATATTAAGGATATTGGGTAGGTATTTCCGAAGGAAAAACTTTATTCATTTCCTCCAAAAATAACGGGTCTTATAATTACGCTTTGGCTGCCATAATATATACAATATCATTCAATTATATTGCTGTATCTTTCCAGAAATTGAATTTTCATTTTGAGCTGTGTGCCTTTCTAGGTACAGAAATAATGTGACTTAATTTCTTTTACATAATATTTGAACATTCATTATGAAGAAAATTGTTATTTTTTTAATTAGCACGTTAGAATCTTACTGAGAGATTGTTGTTATGGTTATTGACCACGTTGCATGGATAAATATAGCTGTCACCAGTTTTAAAGTAAATAACATTTAGGTTCTTAAAGTACTTATTGTTCACGGCATTATTAACTTTCTCTGCTGGAATGGCAAAGCTCTGAGTGGCCTGTGTGCATAAGCATCTCCTATATTTAAATTAATTAATCTCTTGATTTTTTCTTGATCGTCAATTTTCACACCCTTAATTCCCTGTACATTATCTGTTCATTGTAGTTAACAGACAGTGAACTGAGTGTTTACAAAGCAACGAATATGCAATACTAAAAATCAATAAAACACTCCCGGATGCTACACTACAGACATAATTTAAATCATTTTAAGGGGCATGTATTCTCAAAATATTTCCCTTTTCAAAAGAAGTAGATAGTCATAATTCTGAAGGCTCAAAATATGACTAAAATATAAATTCACAGGGATTCATTTTTATTTTAAAGAACAAGTTCTCTATTCCTAAATCGTAAAAGCTTGACAAATGATGCATCTTAGAGCTTTGTTGTCGTCTCGACAATGTAATTCTTATCCTGGGAACACTAATCTCTAATTCAATTAAAACATCCGATGATTCCTATTTATATTTCAAAATAAAATATTATCCACTTCCACAATATATTTAACCGTATGATTATTAATTTATAACGAGCCGCTATCTTAAAATTTCTCAAACATTCATTGTCTCTACACCAGGTTACAACGCGACAGTCGGACCCTTACTTTAGGATCGAACCCGTGTCTGCTGGAGGCGTGGCTGTGCTACTGTGACGTCACGTCCAATCCAATTTAATTTAGTGCTACAGTGAAGAATAAAAAGCAACGGCTATTAATATCGTAATGAAGGAACGGTCCCGCCCCCAGAGAACAGGTCTGTGGTTGTGATCTCCGAGGATAATCACCCATAAGCACAGCGAAGCCGCTATTCACAGCAAGAGTGGCATAACGCAACCACTTCTTCGGTTACTTCACTCTGTAAATCTTGATACTTCTGTAAAGACAACTTTCATTGATTCAGACCAGGAGAAAACTATATAATGAGACAACATGGAACACGTAGGCTTTGATGAAAGAATAATTCTAATATGTGTGAGTGGTGTAGAATAAATTCATCTCGTTCTGGACATAGCACAGCGGAGAACTATTGCAATCACGAAAACGAGATTTTTGTTTCCATAAAAGACGTAGAATTTATTGACCACCTTGCCGATTATTTCTCAATACAATCACCTCTAAGTCCGCACACTTCAGCAAAAAAAATTAGGGCCCGTTACCATGAAAACCTGTGACTTGTTGACGGAACCACTTTTTCACCACTGTCTGTATTTCATCGTCTGACAAGAGGACTCCAATTCTACTTAAGAAGAGGTAATGTTCCTTCAGTTTTCGAAACCAAGGCGATGAATCCTGTAGCCATTTGTGGGCTCGTATCAGGCCTCACGTTGTTGTGTTAGAGCAAATCTTACTTTATGTTAAAACGAATTATTCGAATATGTTCCTTCAATTTTGCTGAATTCAAACGTTGCACCCAGAGCTGGCGGTAACTCCAGAAGGCATGAATTCCGAATAAACTATGTCATTTATCTCCCAGAAAGGAATAAACATTAGTTCCACAGTGAACATTTGAGGAACCCATCGCGCGCACAACTTTCGAGATCGGAGACCAGCAAATAGGCTATATTACCTGCACTAGCTCTCACAAAACAAGAATACTGAGTTTAGTATTGCATGCTTAAAAACGCTACAGTTCCGCTGTTGTATATGTATATTAGGTAATATGATATTGTTATTAGTTGCTAGTTGCATATTATAATTGTAGCACATGAATATTAAGTCATGTATATGAACACTCTTGACCAATTCTGTAACTCGGACTTTCACAGATGTTATCCTCTTTTGAAAATTAATTTGTCTTCAAGAAAACGGAGACATTGTGACACTGTCATCCCACAAATGTACTATTTCGAAATAATTAATAAGCATCAGCCAGAGTCCTAGAATGACGCAAGTGCTAGAGGACTCCTTCATAAAAACTTTAGAACATTCTAGAAGCTTTTTATCTATAAAGAGTACGCAGTACACATATTGTAACCGGGCTACGCCCTTGCTGACCAATATATATAGTAGCAAGAGCATTACAAAACTTTTTTGATCTAAGACGGTACTTCGTTCAGTCTAAAGTCGGCCACTGCTAAAGCCTTAAGCAGCAAACTGTTGTACTTATTACTATTTATTAGTAATAAATCTCTTGTACAAGTCAACTCTTCCGCAGCCATTACTCCATTCGGCGACCGATAACCAACCATCAAATCCGCTCGACCAACTTATCGAACCCACAAGGTACTTTGCACGGTTTTCCCGTGTGTGATAGACAACACCGTTTAATCCTTTCATCATCTCGGTTTTGGAGAGCCTCGTCGGATGCAGTTCATGGTCTCTTGCTATGCTTGTCATTGAGGCTGGCATGTCCACGGTTCGTATCTCGGACACACGCAGCTCCGTCTTGGACTCTAATAACGCTATTACTGACCTTCTGGAAATATGAAAGGTATGCTCTGTGATTTGTTTTTTTCTTGGCATTTTTAGGTGTAGTCTGCTGTTTTTATGTTCTTCCGGCTAATATCCATTGTATCGTGTATCGGAACTTCGGCGAAAAGTAATTCTACGTCAAAGCTGGCGAGGATGTACTCCTCTGCGATCATAAGAGAATGGAAGATTGTTCGATTAGTTGCTTCGTTTGTCTCTCCGCCTATTTTGTCGGGTTGTGGTTGGTGGTCTCATAAGTGGGATCGGATAGAACAGTGCAGGTCTTATTCGAGTAGGCCATGGAGACCGGAATGAAAGTGGCGTTGCCCCATCCACCGGTTCTGTGTAAATATCCCTGTTGTTGAGTTCTCCCAGGGCCGCTCTTTGTCTTTCGACGAGGTTACGTTCAGGTAGGCGCATCCTCTTCAAAATGAGATGCTTTTCGTATCTGATTTCTTCCCCAGTGACGAATTGTAGGTGAGTTATGAAAGCTTCAACTCCGCAGACATCTGTGTCCGTTAGTCGCCCTGATGATGGAGACGATGAACACCTCCGAAATATTAGTCAAGTTCTACGTAGCACAATATTCCAGAAGGCAGTGAGATCCTGAAATCTCACTAACTCAAATCTATTCCTTTTCATAGACAATATGCAGCATCGCAGGGAAATGAATGTTTAATTCAGAAAGGAACTTGGAAATATTCCTTAACTGAACGAATGTATTATCGCATTTATTTTACATCGTTAAATATTTTAACAAAGGCTTAGGCCAATGCAATTTCAGCGGGTATTTGACACTATTAATTAGAAACTAGAAAATTACCCCTGAAAAATAATGTATAACCTAAAGTCGTACTTAAAAAACACTTTTCGTGAAAAGTGTAAGAAAGAAGAATATAAAAATTAAAATAATTATTTCTCTTTGCATAATTGCAAAAGCTATGAAGCGTTGACATCTGTTTTGCTGTGTTATATACAGGTTAAGTACACGTACGTACATAATAGACCATGGAGTGAGACTTCTTTCAGTGCATCATGTTAAAAACGAACAATGCTGGGTAACAAAAAATAACGTAATTACGTATATATTTTCTTAATAAAAAAAGTAATAGGATTTAAATTAGTGCAATCATAAATAAAGGTTATAATTACTGTACTGCGTTGTACAGAAGTGCATGTACGTAGACAGTAGGCATGATAAAAAGCAGTCTTACATGCAGAAAATAGGTCATAGATTACAATCACGTGAACCATTGTCTATTATATAAAGAGATATTTTCAAACAAACATAATTCAGTACTCCACTACCACTATAAGAATAAATTACTACTTCACACATTGCTAAAAAAAATTGTCTCCCCCGTAGATCAACAGTACTCAAAGGAATCTAAATAAGTTATATTTGCTGGTAAGGCGCTTGAATCAACTCCAGAGGTTATATGGCGTCGATTAATATTAAATTATATGATGTAGTTCGTAGCCTGCTTCAAGGAACTAGACGATATTAGTTTGAACAGGCGAAGGGAAACGAAACTGAAGAAAGAACACAAGAAGGGTGACTGAGATTCGAACCTGATACTTTCCGTGCGCGATACCGTTGTAAATCTGAACTGTATAGATAAGGTAAAGCTCAGCACAATCCTGACAAAATTAGGAGTTAGTTTTATGCTACGGTTGCGTTAACCTTCGTGGTAAAATATTCGAAAGAATGTAAGAAACTAAAGATGTCAAAAATGTTTGCGCTTTGAACCACTATTGCACTTTGAAACTTATTACACACGGTGGCTGATTGGTGGCCGGATGTAAAACCTGACCAACCGCGTTACTCTCAATTACAATAAATATTGTATTAGTAAACAAAAAATATTTTTTTTAAATTAGCCAGGCTATTTAACGTAACTGATTGGATGAAGTTTCTGTTACTTACCCAACAAGCTGTCCATTGGCGAGAGATGAGTGAGGTCATATTTTATAACGCACTACTGTCTTCTGAGGCCATGAGTTTAAGACATGAATCACACCCAAACAACAAGCAACAGAACTATCATATCGCCTACAAATTCACATCAAAGCAATCAAATGGTTAGTTTGTGAAAATGTCGGTGAAAAATACGGTCATTGCATAGTCCTTATTCTACAATTTGCACCAACTTAATAAGGTTATTTCATTAACCTTCAGCAGTCTGTTAACAATCTTCGATGACGCAACGCACGCACTGCACTACTACTGCTAACTGCCACAAAAAATGAGTCATGCGCAGTTTACTTCTCCAGTGTCCGCTAGAGGGTTTCGAGTTACATAGCCTTTCACAGGCTAATCGAAAAGTCACTCAACCCATTCCTGACAAATGTTCTGTTTGTCAAAAATCAAATTCTATTGAAATCAGAAGAAAAGTTGTACAATGTGTTGGTAAAGTCCATAGCGTTCTGTATCGTCATTTAACACCAAACGTCGACTGGAAAGGTCTCTGTCATCTACGCTACTTGTGCCACGGTATCGATTCACCAATCGAGATACTGTCGATTGTTTGGCTCAGAAGAATCGGGGAACATATCGCTAAACTCAGTCTGGCAAGTTAACCCTTTGAAGCCCAAGCTCGTCTAAATATTATTTAATAAATCAAACCGTACCGCGAAGAAAACACAACACTTCACCATTACAAAAGACAACTGGTTGACACTTTTTAAGGAAATAATCCCTGTTTACACTGAAAACAATCCGAAATCCATACATACAAAACGCAGAGTTATTAACTGTGTGAAGCAGGTGGTACATATAGTTACCACTGGGTCTTAAAGGGTTAAGTAAGAACACGATGCCAGGTAGTGTTCGACAGTGAACACTCGTTCCGCTTGAAAAAACACATCCTTGCACTTCCGGCTGCTTGAAAACAATTGACGGGGTGGAGCGAGCAGTATATAACAAGACGTAACCTGTGTAAATTCTTGTATTGGCACAGCGATATGTCTATTTATTAATCCAATCAATTATATTAAATTTCTGCAATCAATAGGTGATTTAATAAAGTTTCAGGTCTTGTCAATCCTGTAAACAGACCAACATGTGAGAGTTGGTGTCAAGAAAAATTCACCAGGAAAACAGTTTTGATTAGTTTATCTTGTTTTATGCTGAAATTGATACAAGGATGCCAACTTCACATAAACTTTTTTGGTTCTAAGGGACTCTTGGTGCAAACTCTGATTTTGAAAGCACTGAAAAAAGAATTTGTTTATTTGGGGGGGGCGGGTTTGTACAAATATTTTAATCTTGCACAACCTCTACGGTGCAACTCCATAGTATTCATTCTTCATCTAACAGAGAGTCGGTGGAATATTTCATTGTTATGATACCTGAAGGTTCATTACCATGATGACAAAAGCTCTCTCCCAATCATATCCTAATGCAGATGAGTCTTTTTCACATATGCAGTCTCCTACCTAAACTCTGTTTAAATGTTTATTTTCCCTTCAAATACATAGTCCTCATCCACAGAGTACCACCTAACATACACCTAACTAATAATCCCTGTCTATTAGAGTTTCTGACAGCTCAGGCCTACAGTTCTTTTTCGTATTCTTAAATCCTGAAATGCTAGGTTATTTAAGGACACATCACTGCAAAAATGAAACAAAGCTAACTGATTACATAAATAATATCCTTACGTTGTTCAGCTTCAAAACAGGAGCCCCAAATGAGAGCTGGGTTAGCTTAAGGGGCCGTGTGGTATGACAAATTCAATTCAATTAATTTATTTAAGTGTTTGCCAACAGCAAGAAGCCAATAACAGGCAAACACTGATAATACATACAATAATAGTGAAATAATAAGGGATAATAGTAAACAAACGGATTAACTAAACTTATACATGTACAGTATTAAATGTAACTGCCAAGTACAGACAAACCCAAAATAGAAACAATATCAACACAGAGAAAAATTGAAGAAATATAAATAAAAACAAATAATCCACCTAGGGAACACTAATATAATTGTAAAACTTTAAAGAATATAATAAAATAGATAACGAAGCTAGATCATCTATCAAGAAAACCTATCTAGATCATTTCCCTTGTTGAGAACGTTCGCTCAAGGGAGACAACGTTTACGCTAAATACGTCCAAAAATTTACATACGTTATTTGCAGCGATGACGCACCTGGCTGAAGGACTATGTCTTAGTGGAAAACCGCAGTTATTGCAGAAAAACTCGTCCTACCGTGTAACTTGCAGGGAGATAACCGACGTATCGGAGAAACGTAATGGCATCTGTAGTTTACTGAAACGCTGGTTTGTCTTCATTTATGATTTTGTGCTTGTTTCTGCCTATAGCGAACTCTGACGAAAGTTACAGATCGGTCTGAAGTTCTCCGTTCGATACGTCAAGCGACAACAAATGGTAGCTGAGATAAACAATAGACCGTTAAATTGCCAGTCTACAGTATGAGTCTCCGAAATGTCTTTAACAATGTTTTCTTCTCACTGTTCCTCTAAAACGTCTGTAAAATTCTATCAGACTACACGGCTTAACAACCCAGAACATAGCCATCTTCATGTTCGCCACCTTGAGAACCTCAAATCCAACCAAATACAACACCCTGGTATCAGGCCTAAGGACCACTAACACCAAAATCCCTCACTTTAAATCCTCAAAACATTCTTTTCTCAGATACGTTTTATTTTATAGTTGTTTAGTCTTCCTAGTGCCAGACTACAAGAGATTTTTACATCAAAATTCTGTGTTCATTTCTTTGTACCATCCGAGCTAACTGATAAATGTCCAGCAAAATTAAATTCTTTATCTGCTCGCGAAAGATACTGCTGCAAGGAATTTAAAACGCAACGGTGATATGTTGAAGGTAAGAGGCATAGAGACATAGTCCCGTGTTGCTCTCACTGCTTCCGTTTGTCAACCCGCCGGACTGTACTAGGACAAGGGCGGACGAGACATATTTTGATGAGGGTGAATCTTGTAGACACACCAGAACATAGGTAGTGCTTCTCGTTATCTTCCGTGTACATCTGAAACAAGATGACGGTGAGGATGCATCGCGGTGTCCACAGCCTCCTAATTTTATAAACGTTTATTTTAGAGATCGCGACTTCCGAGGATCCAGTCACATCAGAACCATGAAGATGGGGACAGAGTTTGTTACCGAAACGTCGGTTTACTACGGTAACCAGTTAACTCGGCTGATTACCCGGGAAGATTTTATTGAAGTTTATGTAGGCCGAACAATTATAATCGTATTAGGGTTTCACATTAATTTGTCGGGTTTTGTTGTTGGTTTTCTCCCCGTTATCACTCTGTATTTCTGTAGCTTAGTTTCTATCTAATCATCTATTTCTTCTGATAGTTTATTCGCCCACGTTCCTCTTAGCTTCTCTAGTCTATTTTCTTCTTCATTGTCCACTTTTTATTCTTCGCACTTGTTCGTCTATCTTTTCTTATTTCCTCTCTTTTTAATCTTTCCTGTTTTCGTGTATCCTAATGATTTTTTTCTCCTAGGTTTATTTTAACCTGCTTCTTAAATCGATTATTAATCTATTTATTCCTTTTATCCCTGTAATTTATACTAGATATTTACTTTTTTGCAAGCTATTACTTTCAATGTTGTTGCATGAAAGAACACTCAATGTTTCAGTTTTTGGCAAAAACGTATTCTGTTGGTCAATATAAATCTGCTCTCACTATGTGATTTAGAAATAAATGTACGATCATGTACTGACTCATTATAATACCAATGTAAATTGAAATTCCAAAACGTAGCATAAAGCCAAATTTCTACATCCCATATGCACCAAAGTCCTGTAACTTTTCATGTAAGTCTTGAACTTTTCTAAACTTCATATCTCTACCTTTAGCTGTTTAAAGACGTTGTCAGTAGCTTAGATTACATTAAGTCAAATGATAAGATAATTAATAAATTGGATTTGGTATGAAGATGACGTAGTTTCAGGTATTATCGAGAAATTTGTCTGGAGGGACTGAGTAAAATCAGTAATGACACTATTCTCCGAGCCGAGACAAGAACCCGTCAGGATTGGTAACCATTAGGCCGCGAAGTTAGGTATTTTTCTTTGTTACCAACAATCCGACCACAAGTAGAGTTATTTCTCCCCTCACACAAATTCAGTGAAATTATTCTAGTTATTATTACATATTTTTCTTCTTGTTACGATGGTCTGAGACACGCTCCAAGGTTCTTTCTCTCACTGTACTGTGTTCTGTCTCATCGTCTTTCACAAGTAAAACCAAGCTTCTAAAAGAGTATCTTCTAGCATCAGAGAGATTTTTTTCTCTGTGAATTGATGTCGGTTCGGATGTCTGTAGGTTTCCATTTTTATCTCTCACGAAAGTATTAAACTTTCACGTTTTAGAATAATAACCGTCAAGAAATACACATACTGAATGAAAAGCTGTGGGCCATAACAGTTTGCTATCCAGACGTAGAAGACAGTGATTTCGTGGTCAGTAAAGCAACCCAAAAGGCCGAGGATGCCTTAACATGTTTTCGTGACAACAGTTATAATGATTCACGCAGAACACACACACGTAGTCATAAATATCCCATAAGACCGAAAATTCCTTAACAATATTGTCATGACAACAGTTATATAATAATTTATGTATTACATATAATTTCCAATAATTTTAACAAGCGGGATAGCTCAGTCAGTATAGTGACTAGCTACGGGCTGGACGACCGGGGTTCGATTCCCGACGGGGGCAGAGGATTTTTCCTCTAGCCTCTGCGTCCAGACCGGCTCTGGGGCCCACCCAGCTTTCTCTACAATGGGTACCGGGGTCCTTTCCCGGGGGTAAAGCCGGCCGGGGCGTGATGCTGACCACTCACCCCCATCTAGTGCCGAGGTCAAGGAAGAGAGGAGCTATACCTCCACTCACCCCAAACGCCTACATGGCGTATAGTGGGACAAACTTTACTTTACTTTTACATATAAAGACAGGGCTAATATGCTATACTTCTCACTTCCACTGATTTTTGGCGACCGTTATCATATTTGACAAATCAAACCGAAATTTCAAAAAATTCAAACACACATATAATTTGGCGCTGCAAACTGGAGACATGATCAGATAGCTAGCGTACCCTACGCAAGGCCGACTTTATCTCAGTTGTAAAAAATATATATGCTTTCTCGCACACCAAGTGTGTCCCTCAGCAAGAGAATACGGCCTTCCTCGGTATTTGTCAGGATACGTCAGCGCCGACATCCTTTGGCTGTAGCCATATTGGAAGGAAATTTATGCTACTACTGTTCTTACGCGTTCATACGACCAGAGCGTTCACGCTGAACGCAACTACACACAATTAGTTTCACGCAAACAGTTTACTGTAACAAATAGTCACATAATTTGTTTACCTTTGAATAGCAATATTTTAATTAATTTTTGTTGACATCACGATCGTGATAAT
>NW_019060411.1:69915-96405 GCF_000696155.1 Zootermopsis nevadensis
GTCATTTAATTAAATGATCGTAATCCATGTTTGATAGATTGGGTAGCAGCAAGTCTGATGAAAAACAAAGCTGTTTTTGAAAGATAAACTTGGTCATATGGATTCGAGCGGTATCTTCAGAAGTCGCCTCAAGTAATGCGATAGTTCTCATTACGTTTAGGCTTTTGTTTTCTTTGCAAGAATCAACATGAATTAGTGCGACCAGTAGCCGCATGGATGCATATCCAACATGACCGCAACCTTAGATGGGGCGCTTGCAGTTTCAAAGCAACACCCCCCCCCCCCCCCCCCCCCAAACACACTGAAATGCCTGTATCAAACTACAATATTCAATTTAAAAAAATCCATATTATAAAGATGTCTGAAGCAAATGAGATTCGGGAATTTGAGTAATAAAATATACTTCTAATAATTATTTTTAAACTCCCTCCAAAATTAAATTCTGCAAAGCTACTAGACGTTCGTGAAACGGAAACAATTTATATGAAACAAATAATAGAACATTGTTCAGATAACAAAGCAAGCCTCGTTAACGTGAAACCCGATGTACAAAATTAGTTTAGAAAAACTTAAGAATGCCAGAGAAAACAGGGTTAAGAAATCGAACCGAAACATGAACAGGCCACCTCCTAAATAAGAAGACAAACTGGGACGTTTTCTTGGAGAGGGCGTTGTGTACGGTGGTGTGGTATCAGGGTTTATTAAGGACACATTAGGACATGCCCTATCCTGGTAAAAAAATCTACCTCTCTGTGGACCTACAGGTCACATTATCGCTGAAGTAACCGAGAAATGGTATACACTCATGTGAGCAGTGAAAGAAACGTAAATATCAAAATCCAAACGACTGGGTTATTACATCTGGCGAGGAATAGAAGCCAGTACCTTTTAATAACACAGGTTAGTTTCAGTAACTTTAATTTCAAGTGTTTTGTATGGGTGTAATACTTGGTTCCTTACATTAAAGAAGAACGTAAATTCAAGGCGTGTGAAAATGGTTTTTGAGGAGAATATTTGGGGCATAAGACAAAGGAAGTACTGTTCACTCAAACTTACGTTGATAAACTCAAGGACAGGATGGGTTACACACGTAGCACACACGCGAGAGGTAAGATATGCGAATAGATTTAGGCTTGTAGTCGGAAAACATAAAAAAAATCCCTTCGGAGACCCAGACTTAGATAGGAGGATAATATTAAATAGACTGAATTAATTTAGCTCAGGATGGAGGCTAGTGGCAAGCTGTTGTTAACTTGATAACAAACCTTTGTGTTTCATAAAATTCGAGGAACGTTTTGGTTATCTGAGCGACTATTAGCGAAGGATTCTGCCCTATGAAGTCGAATGTGTTGACAGTCATGATTATGCAATATAAAGTATCAGACTATCGATGAGTAAAGTAATCTGCTTAATTGTAGTTCCACTGGAGCCTGGAAAATGATTCCAATTTGTCGAGTTCTTTAAAGACAAAGCGATTCTTCCAGAAGCTTGTGGTGTACATACTCGGTGTATCTTACACCATCCCCATGTTTACAACATTTACACAAAAATACCGGTCGTGAAACTCGAGAACGTTGACTAACATTAATCTAATCAGACGTGTGTAAAAATATACATCGTCCTACCTCGCCAAGCGTTCAAACAATCTTGTCTTGTTCATTAAATAAATGGCTTTTAACCCTAGTTGCTTGTTGTATCACACTGTATAAAAAACTTTGCTTTCCTGAACACAAACTAAACCCAACATGCTCTTTGTTAAGATTGTTTCTGTTACATCGTTGAACATGAGTCCAACGCAAAATTTGGATTAGTTTTCAACAGTTTCTATTTACGTGGGAGTGGTTTCAACAGTTAATCAATAAATATTAAATTTCATTTTATATATCACACATAAACTATGATGCTTATTTTTTTTGTCCAGTCTTATGATTCTTTCGTTTTTTAACTTTTATTTCAAAAAAATAGACACGTTTTAATATCATGTCACATTTTTCAAGACAAGGGGAACCGAAGCTGTAACCCCCCCCCCTCGAAAAACATCCTTTGATAATAAGTGCTTCGAATGTGTAAGTTCCTATTCCACATGTGTGATTGTAAGCCTTCTTCACCTTAATAAATTGCTTTATGAATTGACTCTTTGAAACCGAGGTTCATCTAAATATTATTTGGAGTTAAAGTAGGTGTTACGTATAGTTACCACTGGGCTATGAACTGCCAAAATGCGAACGGCTTCGTAACAGGAAAAACAGCAGCATGAATTTCCGCATCCTAACACATAATTCTGGACAGCTACTCAGACCTTAAAACATTATCTTTCGGAACACTAAACTCTTCTGTCATAGAACGTCATGGTGGTAAGTTAGCACTCCTATTAGTGTACGAGAACTCGAATTGAATTCCCTGCCCGGAACACGGTTATTATGACTAATTTTAAGATTTTTTATATTTCTCAGCCCCTTCGGCAGACACCATTTTGTTAAATGAATGTGTATATGAAATTTTCATATGCACCAAGGCGAACCAAGAGGATTTCTCTTTTCAAGTTTTCATCCAAAATTTTAGATGCGCGTTTCATCTCCCCTTTTACATGTTGTATGCTCATTTAATCCTCAAAATTCCTGCGCCGTAACAGTATTTAATGAAGAGTACAAAGGGCCAGTTATTTTATTAATCCATCACATAAAATTATAAAACGACCAAATTTGTGAGGCTCAGGTCTACGTGAATTCAGGTCTTCATCTTGAGACCTACACGCAAGAAGTTATTTTTATACAATATTACACATGTTGGTAACAGATGAGTTAAAAGAATTTATAAATTTATGGATACAAATATAAAATTATTGGAAAAACAAAATATTATTTAGAGACCAGAATATTTTAGATACACAATGCGTATTGAATTTTAGATCATGGAAAATATGTTGTAAAGAGGGAAAGTGTAGCCCGGTGTGCTGTGCTGCTTGTTATGGAAATTTCTGATGAACGCGATGATCTGGGGCGTGTCTCAGAGGGCTGCATGTGGGCCGGCTTTGTCCCGTGTTGTGTAATGTGGGTCGAGGTCAAGGCAGAAGTGGGGTCAATTAGATGCTACTCGTAGTAATTGGTTTGTTGCAAAACACAACGGAATGCTCCAGGACAGAGCTCATGAAGCAACATTCTTCAGACCCTCTCTCTTAGGTCCCAATATAGAAAAAAATATTTACATAAATTAATAAATAATACAGCACATCGTGAAAGTTCCACGGCAGTGAGTATGAAGATGACTGTCTTCAAAGTAGTTCAGC
Organism: Zootermopsis nevadensis; assembly: GCF_000696155.1. The sequence continues at coordinate 73,202 of NW_019060411.1, forward strand.
CGTATAGTCTGGTAGAAGTTTACGGACCTTTCAGAGGCACTTTCTGCCTCCATCATCAGGGCGACCTCTATGGTATGGCTGCTCTTCGCTCCGTTTCATTAATACATTCCTGACAATGAAGGCAGCAGGTGCCACCGAAACGTCTGTAAACTTCTCCCAGTCTACAAGACAAAGCCCAGAAGACAGCGACCTTATAACACAAGAGTAGGAAAGTTGCAAAATGTTTGTTTATCCTTTATAATTTGACTCTGCTTTGTTATTGTTTGTTTTATAATCGGGTTTAGAACCCGAGTGCTCTTGCTGTAAAGACATAACCTCGAGTTTTGTTGCTTATTATAGCACCTTCTTTGGGTTAGAGGTTTTGTACTGCAAGAAAGATAAAACAGCAAAAAGAAAACACCAAATTTCTTTCCTGCATTCTCGAAGCTGTTTCTTTTTTTGGAGCTAAATAAAGACGACGCGAAAAAAATGAAGCGAACGAAAACGAAGACGAGAGATGGGTAGGGGAGAGGGGAGAGGGGCTATAGCTTTGGTGAGATCCCGATTACTGATTACGACCTACAGAGACATTTACAAATGGAAGGCCTGCTCTCTGGGAATTGGTGTGTGCTTTACAAATTGGCCAGCCAGTTTCATAACAATTAATTTAAAATCACGCAACATTACCTTCTCCTCTGACAAATCGCGCAAATTTCAATAATACAGCTTCTAGTTCTGTTCCTCTCTCCCCTGAGAACTTGATTATTTATTATTTGCACAACTAGACATCTATTATATTTAAGATAAAGGTTTTTACAGCTTCCCCCTTCTCTCTCTGTCCGAGAGAAATAAAAATAATAAAAACATGAATGCGTTTATATTTTATGTGAATTCCTTCGTAAGGGACAATAGTAATAATAATTATAATTTACAACCTTGACGTATATAACGAGAATTCAGCCACCCCAAGAGTCAACAATGTATGAATGTTTCTGGAGATAACCACCAGGGGGTAAATACAACTGAGCATGCGCAGTTCTCAAGGAAGGCAATGAGACATTTCTATTCTGGCCTTGTTGTGATCATATAATAACAACAACAAAACCAGTTCTTGCTTGCTAGAGTCCGCTGGACGTTTGATAATCCTAGTAACATGGGCATCCGTTTAGATCCCATTTATAAAATTAAAAGGCACAGCAGTTAACAGCGTATATTAACATCATGTTTAACTTTCATTCCAAACGTCTCTTATTTGTCAATTAATGCAGAGAGGGTTTAAAGTTAACAGGTATGCTAAAACTGTTGTACAAAACGCGTCTACAGAATTCTGAAATGCAGAGAAATTAGTGATCTGCCACTTGGATTTTGAGTAAACATTCTGTGACATGAATGTGCACTTCGAGACAGATCTACAAGGCAAATTGCGCGAATTAGCGTTTCTTTGAATCTTGAATAAAATATCTTTAACTTATATGTAACAAGCCGGAAAGAAAACGTCTTGCATCCGCTAAAGATAACTGGGGTCTGGTGAATAACGGCTTCCTGTTCTTCATTTTCTTGTCAAAATCGGTTGACCTTAAATTATTGAATCATATTTTATTATTTTGTATTAAATTACTAAATTGACTCAGTGAAGCCGAGTCCTAAAGTAGCTAAATGAACGTCATTCGGCCAAATTTCTCTACGTATTGAAACTCAAAGGTTCACAGAAGTTCTTCTTAGGCCCGTTTTGAGTCAAAATTTAGTCTACAACCCCTCACCAAACAACTACAAGATCTCTTTTAATATTCTTTTCCCATCTCCAAGTGATCCCGTCCCTTTGAGTTTTCCAAGCAAAACTTTGTGCGTATTTCATATCCCTCCCATGAATGTTACATGACCCATCTACATCGATTTTCTTTATTTAATCATTTTAATTACTTATATCTAATGGATATAGGCCTGATACTTAGTTTCAAATGGGCCAATTTTCTTCAGTGTCATGTTCTGAGACAATCTCGGTCTATGTTCTTCAAGTAACGCCTCCATACGAAACGGCTTGTACCGGTAATGCATATTGTAATCTTTATGTTATTAGATATTTATGGACTGTGAACTGAAGACAAGCAAGTGTTCCCCAAATTTAATTTTTGTGAACTGAACACAAGCAAGTGTTCCCCAAATTTAATTTTCTATTTCTCTGTCAGTTTATTCTTGTCATTCGCAAATATATTAACTTAGTTCCACCTTCGAAGATTTATTACCTGTGTTTGCAGGCCTATAAAAATCTTTGTTTCAGGAGACGAGACAGACACATCTGTAGTTATCTCTGCTTAATGGAGATCAGGGAAATTAATGTCAGTTAAGATAAATTTGAAATATAACAAATACTACAAGTCTTGTTGCAATCATTGATTTAATAACTAATAGTTGAGAGTTTATACTAAAGATAAATACACTGTTTTTGTTAATAAAAATAACAGTTCATAACGCACAGACATAATTAGAAATGACAGCACTGACCACTATTACCCCACATATGGGGGATTATATCGAGATGCACTACTCATTACAGAACAAATAAAGAATAGATTTTATTTATTCACAATTCAATTGGACTTATTAATTATGATGAATTCAATTAGAACATTGTATGAAATTGCTCTTCTGAATCAGCTTTCTTTAAAGTGTCTTACTGCAATTATAGGCTGATAAAAAAGATGAAACTACAAACACAATAAATATTCATGTTTTATTAAATTTTCACGAAATTCTAACTTTATATCCAATCTACGGGTTCGTTTGCTACCGTCACCTCAACAGTTTGCTACGAAATGCAATTCCGAGCAACTTCAGTTCATTTAAATATCATTAATATACGGGCTGGACAACCGTGGTTTCGTTTTCCAACATGGTAAGACTTTTCTCTTCGTTACAACGTCCAGACTGGCCCTGTCTCCTCTTCAATAAGTACCAGTTTTCAATCTTGAAGAGGCTGAAGGTAACCACTCATCTACATTTAGTGCCGATATTATGAATGTGTGGAGCTACGCCTGTCTGTATGGCGTGGTGCTTAATTAAATACTAGAGATAATTTTATCTCGCCATGGGCTCCCAGGAGTTAATATGACCGAATGCTGTAAGCATATTGTGAATTCGTAAAACGAACAGCGTCTTAGAGTGACATCATGTCAGTCTGTCTATACTTCCATCAGTCGCTCAAGTCACCTCACCCCAGAACACATTGTACTGGTTTATTACGCTAGCAGACTCGATTACTTAAGCAAGGGCACGTGTTCAAACAAAATATGCTTCTGACAACAGGGAGGCCTACAAATCTACACGAAATACATGTGCTACAACTATCCAGTGTTTACTTGCTTATTCGTTTATTTATGTACATATTTATTTGCTTATTAAATTAGGTCTTCGAATGTTTATTTATTTCGTATTCATTGGATCAATTCATTTGACAGATACAATAATGATTTATCGCTTTTATGTAACTATGAACTGGTAACGCTCAATTCATTCTTTATTAATTCGGCATTGCGTACATGATACTAATTGGATGGGATCTGGAGCCGATGACGACGCGGTGGCGAAGACAGAAATTGTACGCACAGTCCGTAGGGCGTTACTTCATTAACCAGCGACGTCTCGTAACTTATTTATCTGGTGATGAAACTCTACAGAAATTTAAAACATAAAGTTCCACGATGGTTTGCGTTATTAACAAACATCCCCAGTATTTAAATGAATATTACCTGATAACAGAGTTTAACAGGAACAGATAACGTAACATTATACGTAAACCACCAAACGAGTTCAGACTTATGGAATTTTCGAGAGGCAACGAAGCATCGTATGAAGAGCCAGGGTAGCTCAGTCAGTGCAGTGACTGGCTATGGACTGGACAATCGATCCCCGACAGGGCCACACGATTTTTCTTCCAGACTCTGGGTCCCAACCTCCAGCATAGTGTCCAGTGGGTAAAGCGGCCGGGTCGTGACGCTGACTACTCACCCTATCTAGTGCCGAGATTGGGAAGGAGTAGGAGCTATACTACCTCTTCCCCCAAGCGCCTACATGGCGTATAGTGTGACAGCTCTAATTATTCTTATTCTTTTACACGTAACAGCGTGTTGGCCTTTTACTCAAAAAATAAAGGCAAACTTAGAAAGAAGCGATCATTTTGTGATGTGGGTGGTTCACTGTGGCCCCCGCAACACAAGCTCAAACCCGCCACAGAACTGAATACAGTTAATTGTTCTTGAAAACAAGCGCTTTAAGACAGACAGATTGTTGGCATGGTGGTCCAAGTTGAACGAAAAAGTTCATTTCACCTAAGACTTCGGTAACAATTTAATTGCATTATTTAGACGATTTGGCTTTTACTCGCGTATTTTCAGACAGATCACTGTTCTTCTCCAAAGAGAACACAGGGGGATACACGAAAGTGTTAAAACGTAATTCTTGTTGAAATAGTGCTCTGTGAGATTATCTAAACTGTTACAGACAGGTTGTGACCCGCATTTCCGACCTGTCAGGTCCAAGTTATAATTTTTTTTATATCTTCTTCAAGAAAAACATACTTCCGTCCTGTAACATTTTTAACATTTTTTTGTACTTCAGATAAACACAGATCGTACAAAGATTTGTCGTTGGTTAATATCGACCAGACTACACAGCGCAACAACCCAGAAGACAGAAATCTTCATACTCATCGCCCTGATGATGGAGGCAGTATGACCTCAGAAACGTTGGTAAACATCGACCATACTACACAGCGCAACAACCCAGAAGACAGAAATCTTCATACTCACCGCTGTGAAAACCTCAAATCTTAAAACGATCGTACATTTTCACACACGATTCACGAGCAGCCACAAACTATTTGTTGACTTACTCTCAAAATGTCCCCAAACACAAGCATGATATCTCCCTCACGTAATTTATCTCACTGACCAATTCAATATTAATACAGTCGAAACGCCGATTTGGCGCTAGTAACACAACAGGACAACAGTGTTTAGTTATTATTATTCAGTGTTCTGTCTTACGACAGGTCCATTGCTCTGCCCCAAAAGAGCTCTCCAGTTTTCCCTATTCTCAGCTTCTCGTTTTAATTCCTGGAACTTCATCTTCTTTCCTTGTTTCAGATCGTCGGTTAGCTGTGTTTAGTATGGAAGATAAAGGTCAAGTTGTCCCTCGTATTTATTGTGGTATGGAGGTACAGCTCCACTCATTCTTGACCTTGGCATTAGATGCAGGTGGGTACCCATTGGATACAAGCTGGGTAGAGCCCTAGTGTCGGCCTCGAGGCGGTAGCTAAAAAAATTCTCTCTCGTTCTTCTAGGAATCGAACATGGTTGTCTTGGCTGCAACTTAGTCTTTATACAGAAAGAACTAACCGGCTCCATTTCATGGTTGGCGCTTTCCATTAAATCTGAAAGAGTTATAAAACAAAAGAAAATGAAATGGGCGGGGCATATGACATATGTAGGAAGGTGAGCAACGCACGCAGAATTTTAGTCGGAAAAGCCTGAAAGGAAATGGACACATTGAGACACCCAGGCTCAGACGGAAGCATGCTACTAAAATGGATCGTAAAGAGATATAGAGGGGACTTCATTCGTTTGGTTTAATATAGCGACCAGTGGCGGACTCTTGTGAGCCTACTCATATCTCAAACGGATACTGCTTCTAGAAGTTTCCACACATCTCTCGATGGTACATGGTGCGACATCTTTTGGCAAAATCTTGAATCACGCCGTTCCAGCCACATACTTGTTTTAAAAGAAAATGATGAAATTACAGTTTCTTCCATGGCAGTTACAATATTCGTATAAATATTGAAACATCTGTTCAGTAGCAAAAGCAGGAATTTGTTGTTAATTGTTGGAAACGAACAATATTGGTAAATTCGAATTTAAGAAGGTAAATTTTGTCAGCTTTCTTGATCGTTACAATTCGAAACCGAATTCACGTATTATTCTTTGCATCAAATGGCAGTGCAAATTTTTGTTTAAATATGGCTGGTCGTGAAGATGATGAAATCGATTACGATGATAAAGAGAGGAAGGGAGATTTAGCTGTTAAAGTAATTTGCCTCGGAGATAGTGCCGTCGGAAAGTCGAAGTAGGCAGCATGTTTTGAAACAGCACAATATTCATGGTATTAGGTGACGAGTTTCACCCAGCCTCTTCAAACCTTTCTTTGCTACATTAGAAATGCACATTTCTTACTTTTCTTAATACGCAGTATGCCTGCCTGTCTGCCTTCAATGTTTGTTTTACATTAAAATCTTCTGACTAAAATCTTGTAGGCCTTTCGTATGTCTCTTCTGTGTGCTGTATTTTATCTCCTTTGATTTGATTACTGTAACGTTTGGGAAAAGTATATAAGAATATAGAGCTCATTATGTAATTTTCTCGAACAACCTGGTACTGCCCATTTCTGAGTTCTTAATATGCTACCTCAACATGTGTTCTTCCCTCAAAGTTAAAAGAACAAGTTTCATGTCATAGGACTTTCTACAGTAGTGAAATAATTTTTTCGATGTCTGTTCAAAACCGATAGTCCCACAATCTGTTGCAAGAGATCATTATTTACTGATGCTCTTTTAACTGAAAAGGTTATGTAGCAACAGTTAAAACAGGAAGATGATCATGAGCAAACATAAGCATATAGAAGGAGGGAACATGGCATACTTGCAGACACTGTACTGGCATTTGCATAGGCAGAATATAACCTCAATGGCTGGTTGTAGCTCCTTGTGGTCTTGTGAAAGTTTACCAACATTTAAGAGGTCCTTGCCATTAACACAGCCAGACTACACAGTCTACAGCCCAGGAAAGCCATCTTTGTATTCACGAGTGAGAACCTCAAATTCTACTTTGAACATAACCTGATTCTTAATGTTTTCTTTATATTTTTATGTGTTACACTAAAAGGAATCCTATGAATATGAGCATTATAATTTGAAAACTAAAGAAGATAAGTTTCTCAAAAACTGCATTAACCCTTTAAAGCTATATGCACTACCTGCTTGAATAATAAGTAACTCAATTTACCCACAGTGTATACATGGGGCACATACAATTTTCAGGATAAACAGTGGTAATTTACCTAACAGTATCTACTAATTGTAATGATGTCATGTTTCTTTGAAGTAAGAATTGAATTTCCAGTTATTGTTTAAATGAGCTCCAACTTTAGAGGATTTAAAATCTGTTAAACTGCAGTTATTTAGAGAGAGTGCAGTCCTATTTAATACTACAAATTCAACATGTCCCAGACAATGACAGTTTGGTGCCAGTGAGACTTTAATTCTTCTCACATGCAGTGGATATTAAAAAGTTTGTGCAGGTTATCTGATACTCTTTAATCCAGGTTGGTTGAACGGTTTCTTCTCGATGGATACAAGCCACAGCAGCACTCAACATATGCCCTGACTCTGTTTCGCTACCCAACCAAAATTGAAAATGAGTCCATTATTGTAGGTAAGTTAATTTATGGCTATTCAGATTAGATTTTACAATTGGCTTAAATAGCTTCTCCTGATGACAGATGCAGAGCCAGCTTCTGAAATGTGTTTTAAAAAAAGACAAAGGAATGTTCAAGAATATGCATCGGTTTAAGCCAGTAACTGTGGTTTTCATCTTTAGTTTTAGCAGGACAGTGTATAGACTACAGATAATGTTTAGCTCAGAAGTTTAAAAATTCATCCTTGTCGTGTGGAGAATGGTGAGGGTGGTAGAAAAAGTTTACTTTCCTTCATACTATGATACAAGAAATTATTCTTCTTCTATGGCTCTCCGGTCTGTAATCGGTCCATGGCCTCCTCAATTCTCCTCTTCCATTCTGTCCTATCCTCCTGTCCGAGGCTTTGATTGAGGTTTCGAAACGTCTTCCTTTTTACGGTGCAAGGTTGTTAGCCTTGCGACCAACCCCCAACCTGGAGGACCAGGGTACCTGTCTTAGTCTCACCTCTTCCCCTCGACCAATCTGGCTAGGGAGACCCGACCAGTAGCTATGCTACCGCCAGCATAGCTCTTGGGATCACTGAGGTACTCAAGCCCCACCACCACAACAAGGTACAGGTACCATTAAGTGAGGTGGTAGCTATAATCATATTATATTTTTATAATTCTGTAGTTACCTGGTATGACCTCATGGTTTCTTTATACTCCTATATTTTAAAACATTCATTCTTATGCTACCAAAATATCTTAGAATTTACTCCAAGTAATAGCAAGTGAAATTTTTTGGGTTACCCTTAATACTTTTTAGAGTGTGATTTCTTGTATAGCTATTCACTTCCACATAAATGTTTCACTTTATCACACTTCACATCAGTCATCTTTGTACCCTGACACAACCACACGTTTACAAAGGAACGGGAAATTGTTTCACTTGATAATATTGCTTATAAATACATCAAAGCTTCTTTGTAAACTCATGGACTTTTACTCATTTCACCCTTTGATAACTTCTGACAAACTCCTTTATCTACAATCTGATCAACATCCTCTGCCTCTCTTCATTGTGCAAGATGAAATAATCAACATCTGATGCCTTGTTATTGACTGTTAAAACATGTATATATAGTTCCCACTGACAGATGTACAAGTAAGTGATCAGATCAGTCAAATTTACTGAATGTCTGCTTACTTCTTTCAGACTTCTGGGACACTGCAGGCCAAGAAATGTTCCAGTCCATGCACCCGTCATACTATCACCAAGCTCATGCCTGCATCTTGGTATTTGATGCCACCAGGAAAGTGACATATAAGAACCTAGCCACATGGTACCAGGAACTGAGACAGTACCGACCACACATACCAGTATTCTGTGCTGCAAATAAGATTGATGGTAAATATAGTCCTGTTTAACAGTGTTCTGATACTAACTCACTCTATGGTGCAAGAAATTCCTCGAAAAGTTGATTGTATACTCAGTTTGTCAAAGAATACCCCACTTTCTTTATGGGTCCCAAAGGTTCATCACAAAAATGTACCGCCAGACTATCCTGAGCTACCTGCATTCCATCGCATTCTTTCCTATCTCCCTAATACCCATCTTAATGTTATCCTTCCACCTACACCTAGGTCTTCCCAAGTCGTCTACTTCCTGCAGATCTTTTAAACAGCACTCCCCACCCCTATGCATGCTGCATGTCCCATCCACCTCGTCCTCGATTTAATCGCCGTAACATTATCAGATGCGGAGTACAGGCCATGAGGCTCGTCATTATGCAGTTTTGTCTATGATCCGTCTTCCTCCCTCATAGGTCCAAATATCTTCCTCAACACTCTATTCTCAAAGACTCTCAATCTGTGTTCTTCCCTTAAAATGAGAGACCAAGTTTCGCACCCATATAGCACAACTGGAAAAATTACACATTTGTATATTATAATGTTTAGTTTTTTTATATGAGACTGGAGGACAAAAGATTTTGGACTGAATGATAGAAAACATTCCCCGAATTTAATCGGCTCTTGATTTTGTCGTGAATGTCATGACTTGTTATCGTCATCCCCAAGTACTTGAATTTTGTCATATTTTCACGATTCATCATTCATCATTATATTCCAGTTCTGTCCTGAATTCTGATGCCAAGGCATGATCGTGTACTTTGTCTTTTCTGCATTTATTTCTATACCGACATCCCCACTAACCCTGAAGAGTATTCTCTGTACTTCTTTTATTCTCGACTCATAATTAAATGAAGGTACTGAATAAAATTATTGTTTTGGTTTAAATTTCAGCCAACATGGATGTTACACAGAAGGCATTCGCATTTCCTCAGAAGCACAACATTCCTCTTTATTATGTATCAGCATCAGATGGAACGAATGTAGTCAAGGTATTGTTTTTAATTGTGTGCGTTCTAACTGCCTGTACACCTGCATAATAGCGTTAGCACGTTTCTTAATATTTCATATAGACGAGTACTTACAACATGAGCTGTGAATTATGTGCATCTTCTCAAATATTGTACTAAAGTCTAATTTTCTGTTATTATAGCTTTTTCGAGACGCGATACAGTCGGCAGTGAAGTACAAGAAAAATCCATCAGACGTTACAGATCAAATCATTGAAGAATTAGAGAGAATATGAGATTGTTCACATTATTCTTGAATTATTTATACCGATAATCTATATTTATTCAAATACATACTAATACATGCACTGCTATTCATCTGTTCCAGGATTTTATTCCTTCTGCCAGCATTATTTTTTATTAATTATTTCTGTCAGAAGGTTGTTATGTATTTAAAATTAAGAAATTAATAGTACTAAAGATCTTTAAATTTAAAATATAAACATTCACTATACTGCAAGACAGGATTGGCTTACAACTTTCTTTTAATCTTCTTCTACGGCGCGACAGCCCGAAGTCAAGCCTCGACCTCCTTTAAATGACGCCTCCAGACTCGCCCGTCTTCAGATTCTCTTTTCCAGTTTCACACTTTCAGGATCTCCCTGCTGTCTTTTTCCACTGCATTAATCCATCTTTTCCTTGGTTTACCTACTGGACTCTTTTCAATAAAATTTAATATTTGTTTCTTTTAATACCTCTATACCAAAATTACTGCTTATTTTCAAAACTTGTTAAAATATTATACAGTTTGCTACATAGTCAGCTGATAGGTACTTGGTTCTTTGCGGCACATTTTTTGACGAGAGAAACATAAGGTGTCTTCTCGCCGTTATTCAAACAGCTACTGAGAAACTCATGTAGAATGTTGCAAATTGTTCAAAAAATCTCGGAAAAATTTAATTTTTTGTAAAATTAAAACTTAAAAAAAAATCAAAAATTTTCATTTTCTTTGCTTTATAGGACATTTATGATCTTTTTTAAATTGTTCGCAAGTTTTCAATATTTTGAATTTTTAGAATCATTCTAGCACAGACAGGGTTCTGTAAGAATCGGTGCCGGCAGAGAAAAGGTACGGCAAAGAACGGGTCCGGGAAAGACAGGGTGTTAAGAAATTTTGAAAACTTCAAAATTTTCGAAAAAGAGCAAAAATGTTGCAAATTCTTTAAAAAGCGCTAAGAAATTAATTTTTTTTTTAAAAATGGCAATTTCAACATTTTTTAAAAAAATTACAATGTTTTATTTTTATGAATTCAGTCCACATTCTCATATGCAATTTAATATCATCCTCCCGCTCGTCAGGATATGTTAAATGTAAATAGCGAAATAAACTGTTAAAATTCAAACACAACAAAATATATGCGCATGAGAATACTGTTAACTTCAAAATTATCGTTCCTGCCTGCACGATTATTTTCAATGTCACATAAAATCGTTTAAATCCTATTAACAACAAATTCTTCCACTTCTTTGGGGCTGGATCCTCGTGAATCAAAACAGCCAAACACATCTACTCACAAAAGGAACGCACTTTCACCCCCAAAAGCCCAGTGGTAATTATATGTACCGCGTGCTTCGACAATCTTTACCTCTACATTGTATATTTATGCATTTCATGCGATTTTCGGTATTGGCAGTGATTATTTCCTTAAACTGCGTTAACCAGTCGATCTTTGCAATGGTGAAGTGCTGTGTTTTCTTTGCGGTACGGGCTGAATTCCTAAATACGAGCTTCGGCTTCAAACAGTTTGTAGAGTAATACTTACGTTGTGGTTTTTTCCATAAACACCTACTAATTGATTCAACATTATAAAATCTCGAAGAAATATACTGTTACAAAATAATATCGTTTCATAATGTTATCTCAAGAAACACATTTCCTACAGCAAATACTTGGGACATATTTGGACAGACGCCAAATGCTGCACCCACTTCTGCGTTGGTTAACTGGAATGTCCTCCGGCCTCTTATACGATTTTCAGGTGGACGCAAGAACAGTGCTGTTTGCCAACCATAACCACCGGAAATTTTTAACTATCTGATATGTTGAAGAACACATTTTAGAAGTATATTTTCCGCAGATACCGTCTTGTGAGAGCCCCTGATTTTAGCGGTCTAATTAAAATGTCCCAGACAGGTCTGAGGTTCTCAAAGCGATGAATCTGTTCCAAGTTACTCTACGTGTTGTTAATCCGTGTGGACTAAAAGTCAGATACCATGACAACGCTGTTTAAGAAAATAATCGCTGTTTATTCTGATAATCTGGTTATTATATCATGTACGTATAGTTACCAGTGGGCTATGAAGGACGAAGTGATGCTGTGCTATCTGAACACAGTGTGTCTGTACTCGATATGGAGAACCATCGTCATAGCGTTACGTAACCTATTTGGTTACTAGCGCTAGAGAGATGCCCCACCCCACAGGACGTGATTTGCATCTGCTGGAGCTGGTCCATCCAGCCTCACAAAACAGCCGTATCTTTACATCATTTCCATAAATTTCATGCATATCGCTTTTACGAGTACTTTAAGGTCCTCTTAAGTGGTTAGGCTGGAATCTCATTTCTCTCGTGTTTAGTCAAATGCTTTTGTATGAAATGGCTTAAGTAATGCCATCAATAAAAAAGTCACACGTGAACACTGACATTCGGAACAGTGCGCACAAAGACGCTTAAGTGTAAAAGTGACACTCCTCATGTTCGGGAGATCCTGCGTTTGAATCTCGACCCGGGACCGCTTTACGTGACTGAAGTGGCTGGGTTACTGGGTGGACAATTTCCAGCTAAGCAGGGTCTTTTTTTAGGCAACCTCATATCGTGTGGCTACTGTTTTTTCTTCGGCGAAAAAGCGGCCGGAGTCTGAGGCTAACCACTCACCTCCATCTAGTATTGAGGCTGAATATGCTCCTCCACTCCCCAATACGCCTGCATTTCGTGGTGTTTAATTCAACAAATTAGATCTTAACCTTGCAATTACCACAAAAAACAGAATGCCTTAAAACAGAAACTTTCGGTGTCCTTAATTATGAACTTCAGTTATAAATTGGACCCTTCACCTGGAAGGGAAACTGTAACATGCAATTTCTCTCATCAAAATAAATTTTAAGAATCCACGTGATGGATTTTTATGAAATTTAAAATGGAAGATCAACAATAATGTTATATTTGCTTGTTTATTTATTAAAAGTTTATTTAACTGAACTGCAGTAACTCAGAATGCAATGGAGTGGAATGACGAATTGAAAAGGATATGGATGGAAGTGGTCGTTGCCTAATATAAGATTCTATAATGGAATATCCCTTAAGGGACTGAGGAAAATAACGAAAATCACGATGGTCGATCAGCAGACCGATATTTTATCGCGGGACTTCCAGAATATGAAACAAGAGTGATAACGTGGTTATTTTCGACATTGCCCACAGTCTGACGCGACGTTTCGGGAGTTGGTTGTACCCATCATTCACACCAATCAGTCTAATCGTATGAAGTCAGGCCTATACAGTCCGAGCTGTTGATAAAGTCATTAAATAAATCCTGTTTTATTAAACAAATAAAAACAAGTGAGGGACTGGCGTGGGGAGAGGTCTTCTGTCTGTGGACAGTGACCCCATTAAAACTTTCCGCCCACACAACATGAGATGGCAACACTTAATTCCCTGATTCCGGATGTCTGCATGCTTGACGTTCCTTATGTGTGCCCAGTGTCGAATTGAGGCATACAGGCATACTGTCTGAAGCATTGGTTAGAAAACTATGTTCCGCGGACCCAAGCTACCAGCGGTCTCAATGGATTGATAAAATACTACTTCTTCGGCCCTGATGATGGAGAGAACAGGTCTCCGAAACGGTTTTCTTCAACTGAACTTCAACGCGGATGATCAGTCGACAGGATTCAGCCATAAAAGCTTCAAATTTTGTACAAAAATTGTTATTTTCAGAACTAGTTAGTTTTTCTTCAAATAATAAAACGTCTTCTTTCTGTGGTTTTCCTCATAAAACAACAGTCCTGGAAACAATGGTGTTGCGGGAGGAATCCTGATTGGTTTGTAGACGTTTTCTTGGCATCTGTGTTGTCACAGTGCAGGTCTTGTGATGGGCTGGTCCCCAGCAAAGGATTCTCAAAGCAGTAAAAGGAAGAAGAATATGATATTTCAGGTTTTCACAGCGAAGACAATTCAGACTGTGATCATCTGGGCTCTGAAGATGGAAGTGATAAGTTCCTCCGAAACGTTGGTAGTCATCCACAATACTATTCACAGAAAACCAGAACACAATCTGAAGAATTCGAGGTCTCGTTTCAATGTGTCCTCAAGGCCTGGTCTGTGTAAACTCTAACCTAACTTCCAGACCCGAATATTTGTGTATGCAGGAAGGGGAAATGTTCGACAGACATAAGCCAGGAGCCACAGCCGATTATCAGCGGCTGCTGTTACCCAGAAACCCTCAGCATCACTTCCCTCCCATTCACTTATCTAATACACACGTCACGTCCAGATTCAGTGGCGGACTGGAAATATCTATTAAACGCGCGTGTTAATTCGTCGTTTACGAGAAGAAGAATAAAACAAAACTAATTCATAATGGATAGATGTCCGTCTGTAATTAAGTTTCATCTCTAAAATAATGAATAACCATAAATTACCAAAGTCCTCCTTATAGAGCAGGGCACCAGAATGTAATCCGACGGAGCGTTTGCTAAAAATGTGCTGGCATGGGTTTACGAGACTTTAGTGTGATTTTCAATTTTCAAGCAATTTTGACTCAATACGTCACAACAAACGAATATTGAGTTTTGAGTTTAAAATATTCTGGAGTGGTAAGACTGGGTAAAATCACGAAAAACCAACAGCACAGAATACGAGTTGTCCACGACCGAGTTCCAAAATCGGAAATCTCCTGCACACATATCAGAAAACTTGAGCTAACCCGCTCAGTGCTTTAACGGGCAGTTAACACATAGCAGAACATCGTTTCGGAGAAGACACTGCCTCCATCTTCAGGGTTTTAGTTGGTATCTATTTACTCGTCCACACAACCCAGAACACCAACAAGGTAAACGGACAACGAAGGAAACGCGCGCTGCTTCACGAGAGGCGAACAGCTCTAGCCGGCTGAGGGTGCACCCTTCTGTCTGAGCAAGCCCCCCGGAGTGCGGGACTAGGGCGCCGTTGAGACGGGGAGGAGGAGAGCGCGCACCAAAGGCTGGAGTGAGCACTCAGTTGCCTTGCGGAGGACGCTAAGCAAACAGGAGTACTCGCGGCGCGCCTTCGTAAGAAAAGTTTCCGTGTGTTTCTGTGTGGTTGACAGAAATGTTCACAGCTCAAAGGGGTCCCTCGCGTTCATCGGAATACTGTGAGTGAAATTAAAGCATGTGTCGAAGGTAAACTACAATGTCAAGAGTCGCTAGAAGCAGCTCTTTGCCTGAAAGCAGAGCCCAGGGTTTTGTACCATCGTTAAAAAATATCGCACCTGATCGACAGCGTGTTGTTATCACATTAACCTCAACATTTTTACCGCCTTATCAGCACGCTGCATGAATCACGACGTTCTGGTCGATTTTGGTCTCCTGGGTTGTAACGCTGTGTGGACGTGAGAACCTAAGATCCCAAATATCTAGCAGTGTAAAATTCGTTTTACGTCAAACAGTGTCCTCTTACTGGAGGTAAATTTAAAATAGGTGAGTCTTCACGTTCTCAAGGCGGCTAATCTGAAAGATGACTGTCTTTTTAGATCTTAGGGCAGAAATTTACCGACGTTTCGGAGGTTAATATCAGTATGTACCTCTGAAATGTAGACCAATTTCTACCAGACTACGCGACACTGCATCCCACAACATAATAATAATCAATTTTAAATTAGTTTTTGGTATATTCACTTTCCTGATACTATACTTGAGTTAAGCTGATTGTTGCTAACCCTAATGTTACAAATCTCAGCCTTTCAGGTTGAGTCTGACCTTGAAACGTGAAACAAACCGTTTTAAATAACCTATCTACAATAATAAATTCGCTGTAAATTTAATTATGTTCAACAAAGGAAATAAAAAAAGATTCAACACGGCCACTAACATCTGTTAGGTCAGGGGTTCTCACCCTTTTTCGCTGGCGTATCACTAATTCTAATTTAACTAATTAAATGTACCACTGACCAAATGCGTTCAGAGAAAACTGTTATTTATGTAAATATTAACTTTTGATTTTCTGGCTCGCGTACCACCAGTGGTACGCGAACCATAGGTTGAGAAACGCTGTGTTAGGTGATTTGAAAATTTCTGCATAATAACGAGAGTCTGTTATCGTACGAGAGACGAACTTTGAGGGGAATGGATAAAAGAACAGACCAAGGAGCTTTACCTAGCAGTCCTAGAGGGATGGACTAAGCATTATTCTCACGTAGTGAACAACACAATAATATCAATTGGGATCTATGGGAGATAGGAGTTGAAGGCGATTGGATTTTTCTGGCCCATGACAGGGACCGATGGAGGGCTTTGGTTAATTCGGCGATAAACCTTCGGGTTCTATAAGCCAGCTAGTTATTTAGTTAGTTAGTTAGTTAGTTAGCTAGCGTATAACACAATCGTTCGACTTTTCTGTAGCGTAAAATCTGGATTTATCAGCAAATGGCATCCAATTTATATCTACGCCATTATCTCACGTGGTGTAACTGTAACACATTTTAGAATCCTTTGGAGGAATCTTCCGACATATTGGACTAACTTCTTCAGGGCAGTAGTTACAAGAACTGGGGCTTACATTAATACTTGCAGGACGTCTGTCGAAGTTTCTCCGACACATAAAGCTGAGTTGTTGTTAAATCATCTTCAAAATCGCATTTTTAAATGTTTTTCTCGAGGTTCTTCACAATATATAATCTTCATGAAATATTATTAGGATAATCAAAATACAAAAGATGACGTGGGGGCGGGACATGTAGATATTCGCACCAGAGAGATGAGAAATTCACATAAAATTGCAGTCAGTAATACAACGATGCCCTGGTTAGGATTCCAGAGCGAGGAAATGCTAGTTCGATCACTGTGAATGGATACTTCTTTCATTTACTGGTTAACAAAATTCCCATCTTAGAGAAAACAATTAATTGTAAATGTAAAAGAGCTCATTCTAGTTTATAAATTTGCATAGGTGCAACTCCGTTGCCTATTAAGCAATTACTTGTCTACTTCTCGTTAATTATGAGAACTCTATAATAAGTTGGAAATTCTATCTGATGATTCAAATCAAATTAATCAGCTTCTTACTTACGTCAAATTATTGTGTTAGTGGTAATTTAATTAAAGGGAACGATAATTGTGGGTTCATCCGTAACGCCATTTTCATTAACATAATTGATTTGAAGTGCTCGATGAATCATGCAATGGGCTGAGACGTCAGTGATAATTGCAGTGAAATAAAAGAATATTTTTCTTCTCATTTTGTTTCTATACACAGCAAGAAAAATTTAGAATTCATACACAATTAAATTAAAATTAAAACAAATTACTGTTTTCAAAATACTGTGCTGATTAAACTAATCCGTCATTGATTTTCATATGGAAAAAGAACGTCTAACACTGAATAGGCGATGCATGTTATTTATTGATGGTCATCTAAATAAAGTGCAAACATCTGGATGTCTGAATGAGGAAACATTTCTATTTGTGAAAGTGTCGGTTACAGATTTTCTTTCCTAGGAACAACTGTGTGATTGTAAAAAAAATTTAAATGTAATTGTACACGAAACTGATTATCTAGAAACAAAAGACAACTGTGTTTCAAGGAATAACCAAACGGACGCGTGAAACATCGGTATGAATTATTTCCGGAACGATTATGCGATAACCATTGTCGTCAGAGCTAAATATTAGTTCGTAAGCGAAACCCAGTTTGGAAAAAATGTAACAATATCAAAAATGTTGAAATGTTATAATTTTATGTGATTTTAACAATCTATAAGCTTGTGTAAAGACGGAAAATAAAATTATTATATTGAGGAACACAAGCACGATGCAATTAAGATATAAGTTGGAAAAGGAATTAAATGTCAGGCTTCATGTAGCAGGGACTGGAGGCCCCCCTTCCCAAACTCAGAGGGTACCAGATGGGAAATCTTTTCCGTGATGTGAAATGTCCGGGGCGTGAAACTTAATAGCCATCCCCAACCAATTACCAGGTTAAGAACGCGTGGAGCTATACCTCCAGACTCCCTGTACGTCTTCATGGCCCAGGGACAACTTTATATTCATAACATGTGAATGTATCGTCCTTCAGAAATTCATACCTGCTCAACTCCGCAGATTATGGAACCCGAAAGTTCATTGTCGTCTTCACAAAAGCCCGCCAAGGGACCCTATTCTGCCAACATCCTCAAATTCTATTTATTTAAGTTCCAGTTTAATATTATCCTTCAATCTATGCCTCACTCACCGCATTTATGGTCCAAGAAGTTGGTACACCTGCTTCGTATTAGGGAAGTCTGATTAGAAATATAATTTAGACAGACAGTGGACATTGATAATGAATACTGATTGATAAAGTACGAAAGTTTAAATTATAATAATCTCCCTTGTATTCCATCAGATATTTTTAAGTAAATAAATAATATATCTCGCTTGGAGTATCTAATCTTCTACTCACTAAAAATGAGAATGACTGACGTTAAAATTAGTTTTTAGAAAAACACACGGAGTAACATCACTTTTAGATGTTCACTACATCAATTCGTAAAACAACGCATAATAAACATGTCTAGATTTGTAACGACTTATTTCAGCTTCTGATACCGATGGAAACATCTAGTCATTACAAATTCAAACAGCGTTTCTTGTTAACAGCCAACACACCTATTCTCTGACACAATAAATGACGTAATAGCAAGGACGTCCGTAAATGCGAACCAAGGTCAAATATTTTGCATGCTTACTTTGCGTGCATCTACTAAATCTGCGACTTATAAAGACAACAATGTGTGTAAGTACAATTCGTACTAGAGGATAATTACGTAAGTTGGACAGACTGTAAAAGCAAATTGAACATCGCCAGTTTATGACTGACAAAGGAGTGTTCAGGAGGCGATATTTCCTTTCTTAACTTATCCGAATTTTCACTCAGTACCTCTTATTATTACTGTGAAGAAATTCTGGAGATTCGCCAGATATTCCATTTAAAGGGAGAAATTGCTAAGCATTCATCAGTAATTTTACTTACTTCCTTTTAGCTGATACCTCTATTTATACATTGATTTATAAGTTAAGACTGCATTTTGTTGGGACAGGTTAGGTTAGAACAGGTCAGGATACGTTAGTTTCTGTTATGTTAGTTTAAGTCAGGTTCGTTAGGTTAAGTGTGGTTACATTCGATTAGGGAATCTTAGGTTAAAATAGATGTTTAAGCACAAATTTTAAATATTGCAATTTCCAGTGTGGGTAAAAAAAAAATTAAACATTTGAAATTTATAAAAGAAATATGTTTGCAGTTACCCTTCAAAACTAAAGGACGCACGGTGCAGTAAATTCAAAGGGCCCCGCTTAACAGAATACACTACAACGCAAATGAATCTCTATTAAAATTGGTAGACGCATTCCGAGAAAGATGATTTGCTGTAACGGGAATTTTGTGAGCCCAGGTTTGCAGGATGCAACAAACCTTCAGGTACCTTCGTAATTTTCACATTACACCAAGTGATAAATCACTCAGGGTGACCCAGTAGGAAAATACAGGAAGCCTGGAGAAACGAGAAGTACATATAAAATTATGGCAAGGAAACCTGCGGGAAAAGATCAAACGGGTGCCTCGTATTAAAATGGATCTTAAAAAATCTGACTCAAAATTAAGGCAACTCGCCGGCTGTTGTGAACACAGTAATAAACGTTTAAGATCTGAAGATCTCACGACAGTGAAGATGTCGTTGTTTGACTTCTGGCTTGTAACGCAGCGTGGTGCCCCTGAAGATGGAGACAATATATTAATCCGAAACGATGTTAATTAACTGCAAGCCCACTAGGTTTTACAACCCAGAACAACACATGCGTTCCTTTAATCGACTTAAAGTTAACAAATGTAGGGCTACGTGTACTGGTCTCCCCCTCATACACATCTTTATTTTGTGTGCATAGATATTAGTAAATTCTCAATCTTCCTTAGTAACTCCAAGAACGAGCTCGGAATATAACTTAAAACATGCCACGACAGCTTCCTTATACGCCATTCTCAATTTTTAATTCAAATTCATCCGACGTTTCGCAACCGGGGCAGCAGAGAAACTAGAAAAAAAAACAATTCCGTTCAGAAATATTTTCCCGTTCATAGGTAGCTGCGGAGATACGGGAAGCAGCACGAGCAGTACCGGCACCGCCGAAGAGACCGGTCAACTTGCACTCTTCTCATTCATCGTTCCGACGCATCGCGGCAGTGACCATCATTACCTTCGCAAGATTCTTGCAAACAACATATATTTCAGGGATGGCCTGTTGCTCAGCTCCAATGAAAAATGTGGTAAGGTGATTAGATTGTTGTCTGTTTATACCAAAAAGTCACCATTAGTTTTAAATAACTTGTTTCACAGAAATTTCTTCATTAATTGTTTGAAGTCCATGTAACTCCATGTAATACGAACTTCAACAATCAATGACTCTTCATTTCGAATTTTTTATTTGTGGATTTCATACGTGTTGTGGTGCAGGACAATATGGTTTTGACCACCGCAGCCACTTCCCACCACTGTGATGTCTCGTGGCCGATATTTTTGTTCGTGGATACATTCATTTTTACAACAAACAGGGTTCAACACAGCTACTCGTCAGCTCCTCATAACAAGCGAAAAAATCGTTGAAGTTTTACCTACAAATAAAGTCGAATTCGACGACAATATCATTTAATGTCTTTATATTTATCCTTACAACAACCATTAAATTACAGTTAAATTTCTTCACAAATTAACAGCCTTTATTGTACATTCTGTTTTATAAATATAAAGACCTAGAATTAGATATTTTATTGTTGAATGAATACTTCTGTTGTGTAGCATTCGGTGTGTTACGCTGGATTCTTGGTTTATCTTCACGTTGCTTTTTGCACACTGTGTTTACTGTTCACTTGAACGACATGTTTCGAATCAGTGTGGCCATCGTTGGCTTTAGATCCCTGCTTCTGTGCCTTTGAACTAAGGACCTCCTCCCCGATGTCCAAAAACAATGATAAAACTACAGGGTTATTCATACCTCAATCAGCATTTGCCACAACGTTGCCAATGACCATGCACTGCTTCGTTGGCTACTCCGATCACAAGACTTGACGCCATGTGATTTTTTTCTTATGGGGGTACGTTAAGGACCAGGTCTTTGTACCATCTCTGCCACGGGATCTGGCTGAGCTGCGAAGACGACTCATAGCTGCCATCTCACAAATCGATCGTGACATGCTGCAGCGGGTACGGGCGGAAATGGATTATCGGCTTGACGTCTGCCGCGTAACAAGGGAGGACACATAGAGCATTTATGAGGTGTGTAAAATAAACGTAGCGAGTTTATCTTTCTATCGGCAAGTCCTATGTTAACATCCATTGTACCATTCAAGGCTAGCGATTTTTTGTAATGTATTAGGGAATTATGAATAACCCTGTAAATACTGAAACACGTTGGATTTGAAGTGTTCACGACAGTGAGTCTGAAGATGGCTTGCTGCCTTCTGGGCTGTAGCGCTTTGTAGTCTGCTAGAAACTTACCGACATTTCAGAGGTCCTTGCTGCCTCCATCATCAGAGTCAGGAGTAACCCGCGATCGTCTACGATTTTCAAATAAAGAACCAGTCAGTCAGGGTAAAACCTTGGACGGATCAATGGGGGTCCGGATCGAGCAAGGTTGGGGAGTGTCCGACTGGCCAGAATGAGGCACGACCTTCCCCTCTCTCGTTACCTCCCGGGCCACTGCCCGTCCACTACCCTACGCCCCACTGGTCCGGCCAAAGTTTTGCCTTCATTGACTGGTTCTTTGTCTGAAAACCAAAGACGCGCGGTTCTTACTCCTCGCCCTGAAGATGGAGGCACAAGGACCTCTCAAACTTTATTAACGTCTACCACACCACAAGGCGCTACAGTCCAAAAGGTAGCCATCTATGTACTCAACGCTTTGAGCATGTAAAATATAACTTCTTGAGTATCTTCCACAACCGAGTACTCGGGTCTCGTCATTCACCAGTCACACGAACACCTTCAAATTTGCTGAAACTTTCGCACACCTCCAACAGCGGGAATAAAATCTTGCCCTCTACAATTAACTCAGTCCCTCAAGGGACCAAATCCCCCAAATTTTCAAATTATCTATTATGGTGCTTAACAGTTGTTCGCACAATTTTTGTCCTAAAACAACTGACTTTCTTCTGTCCACCCTCCTTAGGCCTTTTCTTGGTCAGTGTCTCTATGATCCTTTGGATATGCGGTTCCGGTTGAACGGTCGGCAGATCCCGACTATGGGACATTCCTCCTACTGTCGGTCTCTTCGTTTGTATCGCTATCATCAATGGATTCTCTTAAGAACGAATAATACGGGGTGTTAGTACTGCTTTCGGCATCATGCGTATTTGGCATCGTCACCTGTTGATCACTTTCTCCTGATACGGTTGCATCCACACCCGCTTGGACTACCAAGTCCTAGCGTAATTTCTTTCCGTTAACAGCTGATTTTCTTGTGTACACCCTCTTTGCGCCTTCACTTGGGCCAGTGACTCTAGAATTCACTCTTCTGGTTGAACGGTGAAGAGTCAGCCGCAGAAATGTCAACCCAATCAGGTGTACTTTCATAGACGTCTTTATCGGTTTCATCGCGTTTGCTTTTGAAAGTCGCATTAGCTGCGCTTGTCTGCCATTCGGCATCACGCGTACTTTCGTGCGCATTTGGCATCGTTACCGAGTGACCCCTATCTCCAGATGTGGACGCAAATTCATTCTATGGGATTACTCGGTAATTACGTACCAGAGGTTGCCGGCCTCGTATGTCAGCCATAGAGATGTCAACCCAATCAGGTGCACTTTCAAAGACGTCTTTATCGGTTTCATCGCGGGTGCTTTTGAAAGTCGCATTAGCTGCGCTCGTCTGCCATTCGGCATCACGCGAACTTTCGTGCGCACGTGGCATCATTACCGAGTGACCCCTATCTCCAGATGTGGACGCAAATTCATTCTGTGGGATTACTCGGTAATTACGTACTCGAGGTCGCCGGCCTCGTATGTCAGCCGCAGAAATGTCAACCCAATCAGGTGCACTTTCATAGACGTCTTTATCGGTTTCATCGCGTTTGCTTTTGAAAGTCGCATTAGCTGCGCTTGTCTGCCATTCGGCATCACGCGAACTTTCGTGCGCATTT
>NW_019060411.1:101812-112553 GCF_000696155.1 Zootermopsis nevadensis
GAAACCCATAATTACAAAATCCTGAGTTACTGACTGTTAAAGCAGTTGGTAAATATAGTAGCCAATGGACATTGAAGAGTTGATACTTTTCAATAATTAATTTAATAAAACCCCTATCAAACACACATTGTTTAACAGCTACCTGATGAAATACTTTTGAAAATATTTTGATATCTAAAATACGGATTTAAAATATATTAAGAGTATTATTCATATATTTAACTGTGGCCTGTTTCTACAGGATTATATCGTGAGGTGAGAAGCATTATTCCAGAGACAGAGTTACTTTCGTCATCTCAACACAATCATGTTGCCTACATGCTCTTAAGCTTCAAAACTCTGGAGAGGAATTTCAGTCAGGTAGTATTAAACTGATATTATTTCAATGTAACAAAATACGTTTATGTACTCTACTGAAGTCAAACTTCATCAATTCCGTAAAGGTGTCTCGCTGTAAAAAACAGATACCCGTTACATGGCATACACTCATTGTGCTCTGAGCTGCCACTTTTATTAGTATGAAGTCCTGGTACTTTCTCTACCATCTAGTGACAATATAAGTGTGCAACTTCCTGCACGTCTCACACCATTTTCATTGTGCGATGTTGATGACTTCACATGTCATATCACCTGGTGATTTACAAACCTGTAATATCAGTCAAAACGCTGTGTATCATATAATTTGTTTTCCATATACTTCAATATTTTCAGTTCCTTTTTCCCAATCACTATTAAAATTTCATGTTAGATCAATACTCATTATGGTCCGTTTAACCGTTATCATCCAAGAGACGCGGATCATGCACGGACCAGCTGGCTGTGTATTGCGGTACCATACCGAAGCAAAAGACCGGCCAGCAGCCTCTTAGTACGGGGATATAAATCCCTACATCCACACAATATAGGTTAAATTTCATAGTAATTTCCTGGATATTTCTTGATCCATCAATAACAGTGTTAGTCATTTCTCCTCCAACTAATATTATGCACAGGTAATGCTGGATACTTGGAAGGACTGGACAGGGGCACGTCACATTTACATGAACCTTCCTGACAAGCTGGGTCTCACCAGGATAAGTTTCTATCACAGAGAAGCTCCGCCCAGTCTCTCACCCTTCACGTACCTTGTACTTGCAGAGTGCAGAGGCATTACTTCAAAGGAGCACCAGGTACACTAGCATATGACTGACTGTATGGTTAATGTATCTTTGGAGCACCATAAATTTATTCAAGACACTCCTTGTCTGGTCCACTTCTTGTTCATTATTCTTCTATGGCTCTCCGGTCCGTAATCGGTCCATGGCCTCCTCAATTCTCCTCTTCCTTTCGGTCCTCTGTTAGGTCCATTCTATCCGAGGCTTTGATCGAGGTTTCAAAACATCTTCCTTTTTACGGTGCAAGGTTGTTAGCCTTGCGACCAACCCCCAACCTGGAGGACCAGGGTACCTGTCTTAGTCTGACCTCTCCCCCTCAACCAATCTGGCTAGGGAGGCCCTACCAGTAGCTGTGCTACCGCCAGCATAGCTCTTGGGATCACTGAGGTACTCAAGCCCCACCATCATGACAAGGTCCAGGTACCATTAAGTGGTCTGAAACAAGATGCTTTATCACTGTTGCTTCCAGTAGGCTTCTTCCATGTTTCCCTCCTTTCTAGTCCCTTACAGTTCCACTTTTACCTTCATCCTTCATTACAGTATCCTTATTTTCCATCTTACACATGTCTAAAGTATCTCTGTCATGCATTTTATGTTGTTTCTTTTAATGGTTTAACATATAGCATCTTCTAAGTTTATCTCAACCAGTCTCATTTATGTTGATTTGTAATGGGTTTATGAACATGATTCACAATTGTTTGTTACAGATTCAGCTGTTGGACTTTGCACAACGGATGAGAGTAGAGCGGATGTCAGGATCCATTTCTGTGTACAGTTCAGAGCCCCTCTCCAGAAGCCAATTAGAACCGAATCCTCAATATACTGCTAACAACTCAAATTCTGATCATTCCAAGTAACTATTAATTATTTATTGCATTTATTTGACACACATCCAAAGCATCAGACAACAAATATATTTAGGACTTATATATGAACAGTGATGCAATGATAGACTCCCTTTTATGTATGAGTATAGGGTATTTAAACCCCTGAACGAAGGAGCACTTGCTGGACTTTAACTACAAGGATTAACAGTGGAAGCCCCCATTTTGACTCCTCAAAACAATGTCTTCTTCCCCAACAGCATGACAGTACTCAGTGGACTACTTCATATCAACTATCATATAGAAGCAGTATCTTTGAACCGTTTTTGGTAATATGTTACCGTAAAACCCCAAATGTTGGTGAAACCTAGGATTTACCAGACAAACCTA
Source organism: Zootermopsis nevadensis (assembly GCF_000696155.1). The sequence continues at coordinate 104,181 of NW_019060411.1, forward strand.
GGTTTTACCAAACAGTGTTGGTAAAAGGCAAAACAAAACAAAAAAGAAACTATTCGCATCTTATTTTGGGGTTTTACCGTTCACTGTTGGTAAAACCCCATTTCCAGGTTTAGAAACACACATTCCTTATCTAAGTTGCATTTTTTAAAAAAGTTTGATAGAAGTCAAAATAATAATAAATAGAAAAAAAAAGTTACAGTGGAACCACGGTTCCGGAGAATTTGACGTAAATATGTCTCTGTATTTAAATTATATTTACGTCTATGTAATGTAATGTAATTTAATGTAAAGTAAAGTAATGTAATGTAATGTTATCTTCAATGTCATCCATCTTGTTACGAAAGCGGATTGTTGACGGCAGTAATGTGACACAACAATGCCGAGTAAACAGATGACGTTTCCTAGGTAACATAACAATGCACACAAGCTGACCATTGTTGTCGGTCCATATTTACACATTGTCGTCGATTTGTTGATACAGATCTTACACATTTTTCTGTCCCTCTTTTGTAACTTTTTTTGTTGAATGACCCTTCCATATAGACGTATTTACTTCAAAAAAATATGAGACATTTCAATCACCAAAGTACATTTTTTTACTGCTGTTTCAAGACTTACTTTTTGCAACAAGGTGAGCTATTATGACATTAGGAATTGTATAACACACCATTAGATTTGCACAAACACTTTTTTGATAACCTAACCTTTTTACTACCCGCTTATGATAAATCCTAGCATTTACCAACAACCATTGGTAAGACCCTGAAATAAGACGTGAATAATTCTTTTTTCGGCCTTTTACCAACACTGTTTGGTAAAACTTAGGTTTGTCTAAGGTCAGATGCTGATGCAACATGCCCATCTACACTTGGATAAATCTTGGCAGGTGCTTACTAGACATAGGAATGGACACCACGTAACAGCGACCAAGTTGCACCAAGGACCCGGCATTTCAGTACATATCAAGATCCCCCACACAGGGATACTTGCAAAGACTTCAGCAGTAACTGAGGCAACATGAGATAATTATATTAACCATGATGGCAAAGTAAGCAGGAGCAACCCTTTTTGTGGATCTAGTACATACAGAAGAAAGGTCAGAGGCTTTAAAACAGCAGCTTTGTCACTAACCTCACTCTCCATAGCGCTCATAAAGTGACCAAGGGACATTACTATTACTGAAATATCTCAACAGAAGAAATGGATTGATATTCCTGTCTGACTAGCACCCTGAAGGAAAAAGACAGAGCAGTCAACCACTGAAGAGATGGAAGGATGAATTCAGCTATCCTATAGATCAGAAACTTGCACTTGATGATGATGTTCACGTGGCATCACAACCCAGAATTCAAACACTGACATCCTACCATTTACCTTATAACAGTATCAAGCTGAACGTTGAGTAAACAAACATGTAAAGCACTGACAGTTGTTAAATTTAATTGCCACTGTGACTGGCTGTTTACTCTAAGCAGCACAAAAACACAAATTCACTCTGAGCAGAATGTAGAATTTGTGGGATTTAAAGTGTTAAAATCTGTCAACTCTTACATGAAACATAGTTTAACAAACATCACACAAGCAAAAATATAATTTACATGTCTCTAAGCAGTATAATATCTTCACAGTTTATTACTTTTGTAAAAAAAATGTGACCACCACAGTGGTCTAGCGGTCCTGGGGTCCCGGGTTCGATTCCCGGCAGTGCCCAAATTTATAACTTGTGTTGGGCAAGCTATGGTCTAGGCAACACAGTTTTTCTCCGGGGGCTTCCCCGGTTTCTCCGTGGCATCCCAACAATTACTCCATTCACACACAGAAGAAGCCAATGGCAAACCACTTCTGGATCATCTGCCAAGAACATATATGAACAGGTCCCAGTCTGAGAAAAGGATGGAAGGATCCTGTTCATAATATGTTGCCAACGTCCTGTAAAGGAGACGGCGTAATAAAGAAGAAAAATATAATTGATTCGTATTTGTACTACACAAACACCAAAAAAGGATGCAAGTACAGCAAAGAACACTTTATATGTTCACAGACACAACTCAACGCGATGGCTTCACAGTCTGCAGTGAGCCTGATGGCTTAGTTTCTGCTACCTTCGGCACACTCATCTATACTCACCACTGAGGGTTGTTGTTCAGAGATACATCATTCAGATACGATAAATAGTAATAATGTTGCAAAGCATGCTAGAAAAATAACATGTACTTATAGGTCACTTACAGTAGACTATTTTTATATCACAGTACATAACAAGCTTAAGTAACAAATTTAGTTCTAGGTTATTATTCCAAGTAGGTTTACTGAAGTGGTAACACTTCTAAATTGTAATCAAGAAGTATCAAATTTGAATCTCAGCTGAAGATCTGGGAGACCCAACATTTTTCATAACTCTCCTCAGTTTCTTCATAGATGGACAAAAATATCTTGAAATATACCACGACTACTCCTTCCCAATCCTTTTCACTTTACATCCATCCACCCCATGTGATGCTAAATAATCTCTGCAGTTTGATACAGCATTGTTAAATATCTAGTATGATGAATCAAGCAGTGAAATGTAACTTTCAAATCCAAGTTCAAATCTGAACTGCATCAACAGATAATGGAAACCAATATTCAATATCTAGACAGAGGTTAGCATCCGAGTATTCTTAACATGTTTTGTGGTCTGGACACTGCACTCCACGAAAAACAACCCCCAATACCCAGCAGATAAGAGGGTAGGGAGGCAACAGAACTGCTCTGGGCATGGCTGTACCATTAACTGGTAAAACTGGAGTCTGACAGTCCTCTAAATTACCATTGACTGCTTTCATCAAAATGGTATCTTGCATTCAGTACTGGCAAAACTTTGTAACAAAGGCTGTGTGGCACTGACACATCAAAATACTGGTGGAGACTATTAATATACTGAAACAAGAAATAAAAAAACCAACACATGTACAAAATTCATTTAAATGTTTCTCTATACTAAAATTAAATAAAACTCTTTTGTTATTAGATTATTTTCTTAAATTGTACTTTATTTATAAATGATTACTGATTAGCATCTTGTAAGAACCGCTACTACAAAACAAACAGTGGTATCAGACGAGCACTGCTTCTGTATCGGAGGCTGTGTCCTCTGGATGATTGGATGAGGAGCTTCCAAGGCTAGCTCAGGTGAAGGCCATCCTCCCATTTCACATTAGTGTGGTGCACCTCAATCAGGCCCTGGCGGTGAGGATGGGACGGCATCTTGAAGTCGAAATCGCCCAGGTTAATGGTGTTTGACCATGGTCGATGTCTGGATGCTCAAGACGGATGTTATGCTGGTGCTCCTTGACCCTGGTCCCAATGGAATGGCCGGTCTGCCCAATGTAGATGTGACCATGCCCGCACGGCACGCTATACATTTCAGGAGTCTTGAGTGCCAATTACTTTGACTTTCACGGGATGAAGGACACTGGAAACCTTCCTCAGGGAGAGACCCACAGACTTTATATTATGTCTGGAGAGCAGACTGCTGATGCAATAGAAGGTTGTGGTCATGAAGGGTGGGAAGGTGACCGAGACAGATTTCTCTGGGGATAGGGTGACTCTACTCAGTGGACTGAGAGCCTCTCACATTTGCTGGGCACTGTAGCCATTCTGCTTAGTCATCTTCAGAACCTCCAGGTCATCATATAGACTTTCCCAATAACAATGGGATCTGCCCTGTGTACCAGCGCGGAAAGTACAGCCTGTTACTTGGAAAGGTGGTGGTGGGAGTTAGAAATGAGGAAGAGGTTATTACGCATGAGTTTACCATAAACATCGTGTCCCAGCAAGCCACGAGGTTTACAGTAGATGTTTATATGAAAGAAGAGAAGATGGCTGTATCTTTCGGTCACCATAGTAAACTGGATATTTACATGGACACTGTTCAGATGGTCAGTAGCAATTATTTATGAGTTATGAATTCTTTGGGTGACCAGCAACTTAAATCCCAAGCAAATATCCAACATTTCAGACACAGTGATGGCTCCCAAAATGTTGGTGCTCTAGACCAGCATTTCTCAACCTATGGTACACCTACCAATGGTGGTGCGTGAGCCAATGTTGAGTGGTATGTGAACTAAGCAAGAAAATCAAATGATAACATTAACATAAATAAGTTTTCACTGAACACATTTGATAAGGGGTACATTTAATGTGTTAAATTAGATTTAGTGGTACGCCAGCAAAATAGGGTCAGAACCCCTGCTCTAGACTATTATGATTGATCGACAATTTGAGCAACTGTCCGAAACAAGCCAAGGGCTCAATCTTTGACAGGATGATGATGATGATGACAACACAGCTTTAAATTTAATAATATACCAGACTTTAGTTCTTGTGATTATGAAAAAAGTGATGCCGATAGCAATCTGTATTAGACAAGATCAGATCACAGATCTATTAGTTAGCCAGTATCACTACAGCTGCCAATGAAAGCACAAAGTTCTTAAAGCGGAGACTTGTCTTGCAAAATACACGATCCTATGAAGCAGTAAAGTTTGAATTAAAACTAAATGTTCGTACTGTCTGACAGATCTAATGGATAGACTGTATATGTAACTCCAAGCCACACATTGCTAAAATAAAATGAGGTCCCTGATCTACTGAAAACTACACGATCAGTGAAACAGATGTGCTCCCTCTTGTGAAAGACTACCAAACAACCTTTTGATGAGCTACTGGGTATAAACATGAGCAATAGTAATGCCAGAAAGCCTGAAAAAGAACAAAATTGGGAAATTAGGCAGATGTGCTTATGCTCAGAAAGAATGGCAAACTTGCTCTACCTTGGAGGAACACGCAGTCTTGATTCTCAGTATGTTTCATTCACGAAGCAAAAATGAGATGAAACAAATGCTAACTACTTGAATCTCCCACAAAGAAACCAAATGTGGTGTTATTTTGTGCTAAACATACTGGAGGGTTCACAGCAGAGATCACTACATTGCTTCTTACCACATTACGAGAAGGATGAAGAAAGTGATATAGGAAAATATTCTTCAGGCACACGGACGTGAATTCATATTTACTGTATGTATCTCATATGAAGTTCAGACAAAGTGTTCTGGAGTCCCTAGTGCATAAAAGACTAACCACTAGTGGAAGAGTACACAAGGCGAAGAGAGGCTGACCATCCAGCTGCCCCTCTAAAGAAAGGATACGTAAATGGTGAATCATATTTTACTGAAAAGAAAAGAGGTATGTTGCTCTGCATTTACTTCCAGACCGATGTCCTTACTACCCATGTATCATTTTTTTTTTGTGAACAAAACATCTGAATGGAAAAAAGAACCAGCCCCACTTTTGTCTGGGAACTAGACACAGAAGATGTATTGTAACCACATGAGATAATATGTGAATATTTCTTTCAGTGAGGAGGCACAATGTACATGTTAGCTACTTTTTTATTATTCTGTGCTATAAACATGAATAAAATCAACTTCTGACCCATTATATTTGTCATGACCTGTTATACAACATGGATGTCTTAATAAACAGCAACTCATTCTAACAGCCAACTCTCCTGAGCAGTGAGGAAGATAGTCCACAGAGATATAAACAGCTTAGAGGAGTCGGCCCCGGCAATCATTAGACCCGCAGTAACAGTGGAGCACTTTACCAGGAACACTCCCCACATCATAGTTATAATCCCAAGTCAATTCTGTTCCAGCATGGATGTATGTCAGTGCAAAGAATGCCACCCACGGGAAGCGCAAGTCATGGGTGTCCACAAACACATTCTGGACAAACACATTTGGACTGCATGAATGCTGAAACAAAATAATTAAACACAAGTTTCAAAACAGATTTCTTTGTCCATTTCACGATCCATTATTAGAGTGAAATAAGTAAATAACTTTATAACCACGTAAAAAGTCATTCATCGCACCCTATTTCTACCAAAAAAGACAAGGTTTGTTTTTCAGTTCCCATTCCAACCAGGCCATGTGGGATTTGTGGTGGACAAAGTTACACTGAGACAAGTTCTTCTGTGACTGACATTCTGTAATAACACTAGGCTGGAAACCACAAAATGTGTAAATGTAAATATTACAAAATGATCCTTGGATATTCCTCAACACTCAAGCCCTTAAATCACTCAGGTATGCTGATCAGGTCAGAACGTTTTTTCTTATGAAAAGTTTTTTAAGCGTGCAGGAGCTACAGGTAGGTCCTAAATGTGTTAAACAGACTCACATTGAGGTACCGCCCAATATTTCCATTGTTCTTGGCATCCATGATGTAGCAGTATTCTTCATTACCAAAAAATTCACGAACAGATTGATTTCTGGGTCTCTTGCTTTTATCGCTTTCTTTTGGCTCTGACACAACAGCAAACCGTGATGGAAGGCGTACTATAACACAGATAAAAAAACAACATCGAGACTGGAAGTGCAGAATTATTGTTTATAATAGATAACAATGTGCTTTCTGCTGCCCAGCAACCTGTGTTTTATAAGGTTCTATGCTGAACAATGATATAGATTGAAAAACTTAAAGTGATGTCTTCTTAATACTCCGGAGTTACCAGACTAAAACTTCATGTTCAAACGTGATATTCGCATTTCCACAAATGAGTCATTCTATGAACAGAACATGTATTATACAGTTCAGACAGTTCTCTTAACTTCTAAAATAGTTAATACAAGGTAAATATGTTCAATTGGATTCGCCCTGATGACGGAGGCAGTATGACCTCTGAAACGTTGGTTAACATTGACCAGACTACACAGCGCAACAACCCAGAAGACAGAAATCTTAATACTATATCAAAACTTGGCCTTTGTGTTTCCTGGTCAGCAGGATTACTGTGACAAACCCTCAGGTGGCCCTAAATATATTAAACATTTACTGTTCAAAGCCCACACCTGTGCTATCCACCTGTCTATAGATGGATGGAATTGTATAAATGATGACTTGCTGATGTATTTCATACAAACAGCTCATCATGCATGAAAATCACAGAAATATTAGGTATCACAGATACAAACATCCATACAGATTATGAGTGCTCCAAAATAGTAAACTAGTCTCAAAAATAGTGGTGGCCCAAAACTTCCAAAATTCAGAAATTTTTGACAAATGTCACCTTATAATAGCTGTAACTTTGGTCATATTAGGTATAGAGAGCTAAATCAAAGTGCATTCAAAAACTGATTACATGCACTTTCAAATTATATGCATAACAGGTTCATTTTGGGGGGGGAAATAGCGAAGAGCCAATCAATCAGACCTTTGACCTTGAACTGCTAAAAGTGAAACCCTTTCTTTGAAGAAAAAAGAAACATATTTCATGCCATTTAATATCTCGTAGACGCATGGGGTAAAGAAAACCCAGGCACTCAATATTGTAAAAGTGACGGAAATTATTATTAATCTAGAACTATGCGAAGAAGACAGCGGCAAATTACGTGGTATATTATGTCCCAAACTTTTGTTTAGTGAGACTGTCAAAACAGCGAAAAAGCCTCGCTTCCTAGAGTCTGCCATGGCAATAAACTTTACAAATTAAAGAGTTAACATTCTCGTATAAACTCCCTTGCATAATCTGTTTTTGGATTTTAGTTCTGATGCCAAGCAATTTTACTACAGGCCTATTGATTACCATGAAATAAATCACTGACATCTATTACAGGAAAATCATAATCTGAAATATTATCTTACACAGTTGTGAATCTTCATCATCACTGTACATGTGGTCAATGCTGCTCAGGCTCTGAGATGCCTTCTTCCTTGAATCTGCATTCAAAACCAGAAGAAGCCCAGTTATCATAACCGTATGTCAGCGGCAAAAGCCACCTGTGAGATGAGCAGGCCTGTGCTTGGCCAGGAAGAACTGTCGGTGACTGGTTTACAAACACACAAACTGCCCCTCCCCTAGCCATACATGTGCTTCTAAGAAACATTTCTTGAGATATACCAGAAGAATTAGTTACCAAACAGAAGCTACAGCCACAATTAATATTTTCTTCTGCATAATCATTTTAAGGTCAATGTACATATCACACAATGTTCTAACATATAACAGAAGGAAATTCCATGAGACATATAACGATAGGTAACAAAAATAAGACACTGCTTCTGTTGTGGTCTATGAGACTGTACAACACTGGTTAAGCATTAACCTAAGTGTCGCCAGCTGTTGAAACGATAGATAACGTTAAGAAAAGAGGTACTAGTTAAAACAGAATATATAAAAAGGTATGAGACGCAGTTATGAAACAAATTTTAAGATTATGGTGATTAAACAAAAAGTATTTTATATTGTTTTTCTCTAGGATTTCACAAGTCTTACCTCTATCTTCACTACTAGCTTTATCTGAATCTCTGTCCGCTTCTTTCTCT